>OVBI01000179.1:0-125270 GCA_900406495.1 Sisymbrium altissimum
TATATATATATATATATATTATAATGAGTACTTGTGTTCGAAAACATAAACCAGTAAAAAGATTTTCAACCGAGTAATCAAACTATAAAAAAAATACATAAATTCGGTTAAAATGTCAATAAAGCCAACAAATTTCAATGGCTTCGAAACACTACAAGTATTCTTTAAAAAATCCTCCATCACTTATTTAGCAACTTGAACTATTATTATAGAAATGATTAAAACCAACTACGAGATTTGCTGCAACTTGATAATTTTCCAATCAAACAATTTATCCTTTTATTATAGTTAGTATTAAGGGTTGAATAGGGACACTGAATAGCATGCATGTCTGGGTTTTCTTGGTCGCGAGGAAAAAATTAGAGTTTTTGACCTACAATTTAATATTACCAAAATAACTTGGTTTATGCCCGGACAAAAAGTGAAACTACAAAGATTACAAAAACAAATCAAAGAGAAGAGTGTTCATGCACCCGTCTCTCTTGCTAGTTGCTACACGTTATTATTATATTCTCAAGTTGCGATATAAGCCAATTATATTTCAATGGTCCACCACTATAGGCTCGTACCACTCAGCAAAAATCTCTTTTAAAACTAATCAATCACTTTATTAGTTTGGTATATCCTCTTAAACTATTCTTAATTATCCTCCTAAGAAAGTTGACAAACAAAAAATTATCTTCCTAAGCTTAACTAGTTTTAATGAGTATCACATGGCATATCTAGTTCCCAAAATATGTGATTAATCCTGGAATGACTAATTTGCAATATACTTCTTACAAAAAAATTTCTGCTCTTCCAGCTTTTATAAATTATTGGACCTCCATACTAACAACCAAAAATTGTTTGAAAATAGATAATTTAATTCAAATCCTAGTTTTATTAAGCAACCAAGCAAAACACTATGATATTCGTCCGAAACTTTTGAGGGTGAAATTGTGGGAATTATTGTCAAAATTAGTCGGGGCACCGTTGTGGTGAATCCTAGCTAATGTTATTAAAAACCACATACCCACATACGCACAGTAATTTCAGCTAAAAAATATGTTTTGAGTTAATCTCAAATGTTTGAAAACCATTTTTGAAGTGATAAAAAATTTACGTTTCTATGAAATTGTATAAATACATGATTCATAAAAGTCACATGTGCAGCAGAGAGAAATTCATTATTATTAATCCACAAAGAAAAGAGATTCCTGTGTTTCCTATGTGGCCAAAATGTTTTTTTTCAATTCAAGTGGGCAGTCTCAACTCTCAATATATTGTGAGAGACTCCCTACCATTGCGAATTTCATTGGAAGTAGCTCTTAAGAGCTATTATGTTTGGGTTATTTCCTCATATGCATTTTAGTACAATTTTTAGAAACGGTGTTAGAAAAAAAACACAGTCAAATGAATTTTGTTTGCCGAATAACTTTGGCATTTTGTTACTCTTTTTTGTAGTCAATGGAAAACCGTTATAACAACAACAACAATAAAAAAATCAGCAAAAAAAACTCTATAAAGAATTATCGACCGCAAAAAAAATTAATGTTTTTTTTTTCTTTTTTGAGAACAGAATTGTTAATGTTATATTAAAACAATTATAAAATCAATATTGTGAGCATAGCTCCAACAGAATATATGAACTTTTTCCGTGATAATGATATGACATTGTATCAAGGGGTATGCACTTGGACATTGGAGTCAAAATCAGTCTATTTTATAGAGTAAATTTTAATTAGAATGTAATTTTTTTCTTTCTTTTTAAAAGTTTATCATTCTGGAAAATTGTAACTATGCCACGAAAAGGAAAATATAATCCAATTTTCTTGTCTAACGCATGATATTCAGTATGAAATCGTATGCCTTAAACTTTGTTAAAATGTTAAAAAAAAAAAAAGAAAAAAAAATCGTATGCCTTGACATTAGATCTCTTAAGTTAATTATGTAAGAGTTCCAGCATCACATCGTATACCTTTTTTTTTTTTTGAAACACACATCGTATACCTATTTTACATATTAATCTACACGGAAATGAATATTTGTTGAATTAAACACGTTTGCATATAGAGAAACTTTGAAACAAGTTGCACTTCGATCAGTTACCAAAGTATTGGTGGTTTAGAGAACTTCTTTTCGTACGGAATATATTGCATAAATAAAAAAATTCAAAAAAGTTAATTCCAGGCCTGAAAAACTATAGACATAAAGTTCGGAATTCCCATTGTCTAGAAAAAAAAGCGCTTTGAAACATAAGTAGTCAAATAATTTGTTAAAGTTTTTTTTACGTACACCACTATTTTAGTATTTATAGAGTTCGGAGAATTAATTACATTATATTGACGACTATTTGAAACTGTTTATAGTATATCGAATTAGTTTTGTTAAACTAGAGCTGAGCACATATATTGTATTAAGGTTCTGGATTTGCATGCATGATACCTAAGGGACATAGATATGAGCATGATTATCGGTTACATACTTTTTAAAGGTTTCTAACCAATATAATATTAATAATTTTTATATAATTTAGTTAAATAATTAAATTATAATTATATTTTTAAACAAAATCAATCAATGTTAAGCATGTGGCAAATGGATTTTATTAGAATATCTAAAAGAAATACGATATTTCATTTTCTCTAATTCCCTTTTTCTTTTTTAATCTCTAAAACATTTTCTATAACCTTTCGCAGGAGTTGCTCTTGCGCATCTTGTGACACTAAAATAAACACCAGTATTTGTACTATTAGACTCTTACTATCTGTGACAAAAAAAAAATAAGACTTTAACTATCTGAAAACCATGACCCTAAATTCAATTCTCAACTAATTAATATATTCCATATTATTCTAACCATCTTGCTAAAATACCCGACCTGAAGAATTAACACGCAAAAAAAAACTAAAATTAAAGAATACAATATGTATATAAAACAAAAAGTTAAGACAATAAATCATTCCGTTTACTAGACTAGGTCAGCTAACTGATAAGGCATTGTTGCAAGACTCCTTCAACGAAGGAGCCTAACTGCAGGATCTTCAATGCCACTTCATCCTCGATCGGTCGCATCTATTCGCTCAGCCGTGGACGGAGCGATGAGATTGCCTCCTCTCCTATCCAGCCGTAAGTGTATCCGCTACTTCCCTTCTCGAGGTCTATTTTCAATGTCTTTTTGCTGCTGTGTAATTCACTTGTTTAAAACCCTGGGCATTTTCTAAATAATCTATCGGATAAATGTTGCAATATGCTCCATCGAGATAAACTAAAGCTATTATAGCTCAAATTTTAAATATACGAGATTCATTATCAATATCCATGTTACACTCTAGCTGAAATTTCCAATAAAGATAATTGTCGCGGAGTGGTCCAATGATTCTTTTATACGATTGGGTTTCGAACCTTCTCATCTACTGTCAATTTATCGGAGTTTCAAGTTGCAGTCCCGCGACCCCACATCAGTCTAATCAATCTCTTCTGATTATACGGGGTATGGTAATTTATAGTGAACGTAAGAACTTTCTTTTCTTTTCTTTTTTGATGAAACGAACTTTCTACTATTTAAATTATCGGGGAACTAATCTAATATTTAAAGGAAATTATCATAAATAATTAAAATTGCGCATTTATTGTAAGGCTGACCATAATGTTTTCTACCAAATACTGGTTAACTTCAATATTATATTATATTAATTCTTATTAGTAAACTGTGTATCCATACTTTACACATCCATACTTTAAAAGTATAGCTTGCAAAACGTGAAAAATTAAAGTCACACTAGAATCCTAAAGGCTAACTTTAATTTCAATATTGAATTCATTCTATACATGCATGGTCAATTTTTGATAATTAAAAGATAAGGTAAACATGTACTTAACTGATTAATTATTTCTCACAAACAATGCTAGGTACGCTCTAGTTAATAGCTAGAAAGTTCGCAGTGACAAGAATATTCAATTTTTAACAAGTTCCAGAGAATCTTATGAATTTTGATACGTAATTAACTCTCCGGCTGTTAAAAAATAGAAAAATGTAGAATACATTATCCGAATGATGAAATCTGTCTCTTCATCCATTGGTTTAATGGTTTGAGTTCGAACTCATCACTTTGGTTGTTAATTTCACCCCAAAAAAACTCATTAATTAGTATTTCAGTTGGATTACCGATTTTGATTCCACTATTATTTTTAGCTCTACAGTATTTTTTATTGCAATGTACATGTGTGGACGCTCAAGGGGATAAAGGGACAAGTCATATCAAGTGTTGAAAATACTTTTCTACCAGCAATAAGCCAATAACAGTGAAATAGAAGCTTTTGACCCAAAAAAAAAAAAGTGAAATAGAAGCTTTGGACTTCGATACATTATACACGTAAAAATGTTGTAGAACTAAGTCTCGAATTATAGAGGTGGCGGCGACGAAATCTCAGCCAATCAACTTCTTGATCTTGTAACCAGGAAAAAAAAACATAACGTCAATTTCGTGATGCGAATACTATTATGTGGCAGTCAATTTTTATACCCCAACAACCTGCCAACAAGGATACCGTCCAACAAAAAAAAAAGTTGACCAATATATTCCCAATTTTGTAAATCTGCCTTGTAGTTTTTTATTACTTTAGCTCATGGAACGAAAATTATCAATTGGGACAGTATATCTTGATGATTATTTCTACTATATATATAGATATGTACTATTCATCAAATATTTTATAAGTTGCTTTGACATATATATTTATGGCACACCGTGAAATAATTTTTTGAAACATGCAAAAATGCATAATAATAATTTGCATTAAACGTTGGAAAAAAACCCATGGTTAATCTTCTTGTATTTTTGTGGCATGTTTGACCCATTTAGCCGCATATTTCTAATCATTACTGTCAGTTAAACAAATCTTGCAGATTCAACTTTTCAAGTGTTTTTTTTTTTGGTAAAATAACTTTTCAAATGTTGTGATGTAACATCTATTTTTACTATGAATGTGGCATAGAAACGATTTAACTATACATTTAAAATACAATGTAATAGCATTTGATGTTAGTACATTCTATAAATTACTGAATATTTATTTCTATACATAATTAGCAAGTTTGCTGTATAAGTATGATGTATAATGTATGCAGTGCGCTATATCAATTACTTCAAATTCGTATCACTATTGATGTTTCTTTCAATTTTTTTTTTTGAAGAACTGTTTTTTTTTTGTTGAGCAAAACTGTTTATGTTTCTTTCCATACTCTTTTAGTGCCTGCTCACGTGTTAGTTCTCTTCTCGTATTAAGCTACAAAATTAGAAAGAATTTTATTTATTTAGTTTTCAATGTATATGTAACCTACAACCACTACAAAATAAGGTACAATTTTATTTATTAATTTTCAATGTCTATGTAGATGTAACCTACAACCCCCCCCCCCCCCCCCCCCCNTGGTCATGCATGGACCTTGCAAAATATTCTCACCACCCATAAAAGTGCCACCGTAAAAGAAAAAAAAAATCTGTTTTCGAGAAAGGGCTAATCACCGTAAATATTATTACCAAACAATACAAGCCCAAGTTTCTTTATTTTATTTTTAAAAAATACAGTATATACTTTAAAAACTCTTAGTCCAAAAAAAAAAAAAAACTTTAAAAACTCCACTTAAAAAGAAAAAAAAGCTCTACTATAACGATTCGCGAGAAACTAACGCCAACGTGGCAAATATCTGCCATGTCATCAAATGATGAGCTCATCTATTTTGTCGGGAAGACGCCGCCGTACGTCATTCCCTCAAACTTGGTCTTGTCCCTCGTGGAACAATTCACCCACTTCGGTGTCTCGTATTAGAGATAGATCCTATTACGTATTACCTTCTTTTTGGCTTGTTTCTATTATATTATCTTTTTGGATGGCCCCATTTTCCGTTTTCGAAATAAATGGCTATTGGAGGCAGCCTTGCTATCAGTTGGACCCAATGATATAAAATATATATCAACTGATTAACATTTTATATAACACCCCCTAATTCAAATATCTGATACGTTTCCGCATCTCGTATATATATGTATGCTATATACTTCCCAAACTTATAGCCACTTATTAAAGAGATCTAAATAGAAAACCGTTAAGAAGAAGACAGAAAAAAAATATAGAAGATTGAAAAATGGAGTTTCAAACTAGCTTCTTTTCTGAAAACCAAAGTCAAGACCTTTCCCCGGCGAACTCTTCAACAACATCATGGAGCTCACAAGAATCATTCTTGTGGGAAGATAATTTGTTACATCAATCATTTGACCAATCCTTCCTCTCATTTAGCCCTTCCTATTTCTCTGATGACTTCTTCGCATTTGAATCATCAATCATCAAAGAAGAAGAAGAAGCCACCGTAGCGGCCGAGCAGGAGGAGGAGGAGAGGTCATACAGAGGAGTGAGGAAGAGGCCGTGGGGAAAATACGCAGCCGAGATAAGAGACTCAACGAGGAAAGGGATAAGAGTGTGGCTCGGGACGTTCGACACTGCGGAAGAGGCGGCTCTCGCTTATGATCAGGCGGCTTTCGCTTTGAAAGGCGACCTCGCGGTACTCAATTTCCCAGTAGAATTTGTTAAGGAGTCTCTCCGGAAGATGGAGAATGTAAACTTCAACGATGGAGAGTCTCCGGTGATCGCGTTGAAGAGAAAACACTCCATGAGAAACCGACCTAGAGGAAAGAAGAAGTCTTCTCCTTCTTCTTCTTCTTCCTTGTCGTCGACTTCTTCTTCTTCTGCTTCCTCATACTCTTCTTCTTCGTCTTCTTCTTTGTCGTCAAGAATTAGAAAACAGAGTGTCGTTACGAAGCAAGAAACTAATACAGCGGTTGTGGTTCTTGAGGATTTGGGTGCTGAATACTTGGAAGAGCTTATGAGATCATGTTCATGATCGTCTCTACTTCCAATTTCATGAATCTGAGTGAGCTCTGTTTTTTTAATATAGTTTATTGTTATCCGATAAAAAGTTTTGGAAGAGATGTGATGGCGATGTTGGAAGCGTATAGAAAGACGTCTACTGTTGCGTTATTGTTGGAAAGCATGTATTATGTATTAGCTAGTATGTAAATCACTCTACCTTTTATTTTCTTAATATTTTTTCTCCTGCGTTCAAAAGCTGATCCGAGGAATTTAATTAATTATTAATCTTAATTTATATTACCTTCTAAATATCCGGGAAAATCCTAGATCGGTCGAGTATAATTGTATTCTTATCACAAAGTGAACCTAAACACAAAATTTAATTTTTAAGAGTCAATTACTTTAAAATTTAAGGCTATACACGTTCCTGCATCTGCATGCATTTATTTTTTATTTTATTTTTAAAGAAGCATGCATATTTTTTTGGTTCTTCGATGGGTTGAAAATTTATTTTGTGATTCTAAATTAGACATCTTGTGTCTGCAATCTGCATCCCATTTCCCGCGGACTATGAGCCAACATGCATAATTGATATTAGAATAACAACTTATTCATAATATAGATTTGTGTTATCTTATATTTAATTTTCGTAGTTATTTTTAATTATGTATGGTACATTATAGATATATATGTATATTATTTTTTTGGGTCAAATACATTATATATGTTAATGTGTATGTGTTTATTTCATCATAATTTTTTGAGTAATTCTTTACTTTTAACAAAAAGATTTAATCATCTATTCTAGATTCTAGGAGACTAGGAACCACTTTCAACAATAAAAACTGATGCACAAGAGAGAATTGAATATGTTATGGGCTTTAGAGCATTTTTATTGATGGGGTTTTAAAAAGAATTCTTATGATTTAAATAAATAAAAAGAAAAGAAAATAAGAAAATATAAAGTTTCTGTTTTTCGTTTGATAACTTGTGAGATATTCATAAAAATCGAACTGTATTTTGCTATTGATTCAATTATTACTAAAAAAATAAAATATAACTGTATAATTATAATATTAATATTTTATCTTTTTGAGAAACTAATACTGTTTCTTCCAATAATGGTGTTCTTATGACTTGCATATCCATGTCTGATGCTATTTTCCCTAAATATAAAGTTAATTCATATTCGTCAGAGGAACGTGTTAGGTGTTCTAGCTGTTTAGTTTTTTTTTTTTTTTTTTTTTTTTTTTTTCNTTAGAAATGACTGGATAGTAAGATAAGTAATTAAGTACGATCCGGTCATTTTTAAACTTTTTATATCATACTATATAACGTAGTGGTCATATTCAATTATGTACACGTCATTGATGATGTTTTCCTTGTTCATTCATTACTCTCTCTCTCTCTCAAGTCCCAATCTAATCTGGTCGAATCTGATTTTTGTTTTTGGTTCAACTAATTTCATTCTCTTCAATTAGAGTTTTTCTATTGGGCTTTATTTTTAAAATATCTGGACTGGGCCTCGTAATTTGTTTCTTTCTCCTGCTCAGTAACAAGTTTGTTCCGAATTAAAAAAGAATTAATCAATTTGGTGATATTTTTTCTACGGCCAACTTTCGCGTGCAATGTAAGACGTGTTTGACTGACTGTACGTCTGTTTTCAATGTTTGTTTTTGAAAGCTCGTCTGTTTTCACTTTTCAATGTTGGCTTTGCAAATTTGATACGGAGTATTAGATAATCACGTACTGTAATAAATCAAGCAATAATAGATGTTGAGATTCTCCAAATAAAATATATCTATATATAGGAACAAAAAAAAGAAGGAAAATTTTACACCATAATTGATAGAGACCACATTTTCGATTTTCAAATGTTTTGATTCTTTTCAGATTAAAAAAAAAAAAAGTGGAAAACGATGGAAATCTCACATATAGATTAATTAAGATAGCTAATCGAAGAAAATCCGAGGGTTTGTAAGATTGTGAAACCAACAAAAGAGAAAAAAATAGAGGCGTAGCTCTAGCTACAAGCCTACACATCTAATAGCAATAATACGAAACATTACTAATGTGATATTATCAATCATCGATTATGGAAGTCGTAACTAGCTAAGCTAGAAGAAAACGCATTAATCACTGGTGTAGCAGTGATATCCATTATTCGAGGAAAGAGCTTCCATGTATTGTTTCTCCAACACTTCCATAACTCTATCTGCTATGGCACTTGCATAAACACTAGATCCTTCACAAATCTGTTTATACATCACAATTAGTTAGTATAATACTTATTTGGTCTAGTAAAGGGTTAAAATTGAAATTTAATGACAAACCTTGGTGTTGAACAAGAAGCTGTGGTGCTCTCCGATCTGTGCACCAGCTACATGATGAAGATCAAGCTGAAGCTGATCAATCACTTTGGCGACGAATAATAAACAATTGATTTTCTTCTTTTGCACAATCTTGATAGTAACTTCATCGTCTATGATACGCACATCGACTTCAGTGAATTTTGATTTCCTCTTCAGCCACGAGCATCTCAAGGAATTGTTGTTCTTATTGACCAAACATTGTTCCACTACTTCGCTTTGCGCCTTGTAGTTCTCATCACCAACATTATCTTCTCCTTCTTCGATTCTGCCTCTCTTGTTCCTCTGTCTTATGATTCTTTTTTTCTCCAATAGCATCTTGAATTCCTCGATCGTCCGTAACAACTCTTTGATATGATCTATCGCTTCTCCAACGATTGATGCTCTATCATTCTAAAGAGATGGTAAACAAAACAACCAAGAAAATCTAAAATATTTAGTTCATAAAGTTTATTACTTGAAGAAGAAGTTAGTGTATATAAATACTTGTAACCTTGGTGGGGTTTGGAATTAGGTTCTTCAAGTCACCGAACCGGTCTTTGAAGTGAACTCTTCTCTCGCGTTCTGTAGGGAAAACTTTCCGCTTTCTCTTTCTGGATCCTCTACCTTTACGGTTAAAACCATTCTCGGGGTTGTTGTCTTCTTCAGCATATAACAAATTGTTCACTCCAGTTAACTCAGTTTGATCCTCAACTCCTAGTAAAGTCCCATTAGGAGGCTCCAAGGGGAAATTCAGATGGAACAGCGGGTCGAAGGCAGCAGAAGCAGAGGAAGATGTCATGATTATGTCTTGAAGGCTCGAGTTTGCGAAAGGCGGAAGTGAAGATCTTGGCAGTTGCAAGAGACTGAGTAGGTCAGGAGTTGCATGATTAGGACCCAAATTCACAAAATCTTGGTAACCGTTTTCCCAATTGTTAGACTGTGGCACATATGCTGGATCTTGAAAGTTATGAGGCATTAAACTCTGGAGTTGGTCATCATCACAAGGAGTAGCATTGTTGTGAAGCTGATGAACAGAAGCTGCGGCTGCCGCTGGAGCTGCTAGGTAACAATCTTGTGGGCTGAGGTGGAACTCAGAGAGATCTTCTAGACTACAGTTGCTGTTGCTCGTGCTACCGGCGACCGTGGTCGACGGTGGTGGCTCCGCCGGAGAGAAAGTGCTCTCCACCGTCATATCTGCCGGAGCATTTGGGTCAAAACACCCAATTTCTTCAAACATGTTTCCTCCTTCCATGAAACCGGTTTAAGGGCTAATTAAGATGGTTTCGAAAACTGCAAACGAATATCATAATCAGACATTTTTGATTTCCTCAATATGCAAATTCTATATTGAAACCTAATCTCGAACAAATTTGCTTTAACGTAACCATCTTTGAAACCGACTTGTTTTAGCTTGTTTCATTCTTGCAGCCTATTAGCATGTTATAGGAAATGAAAGTGTAAAGAGATGACATATTGTTACCGTTGACTGATTATTCTCGGAGAAAATTTTCCGACTAAAGCATCGGAATTCACGCGGAGAAGAGATTTACTTAACCAACTCTCTCTGTTTCTGTCTCTCTTTCCCTTTCCGAAAAGCATATAACGTTTGCAATTTGAGAGTAACAATAAAAAGAGAGGAAGATGACAATTAATTTTTGGAATTAAAATTAAATCAAATTCTTATGTAATTTGTGGTCGATCGGGGGACAATAATGTTATGTTAAAAACAAACTCTTCTTTGTTTTTGTTAAAACTTCAAACTAACTTACCAACGTATATCTTTTTCCCCCTAATATATATATGTGTGTGGGTGTGTGTGTTTTAAATTAAGTTTTGCAAACATAGAATTAGCTCTGATTATATATTTTAAGTTAGTTAATTATTCTATATACATAATTTTTTTGATTTTTGTTTTGGTTCCAATTTGTTTTTGCTAACTAACGAATTTTATGATCCAACCTAATTACCTAAGTTACATGATTTAGTTATGAGTTATTTGTAAAAATAAGCTACATCTTTTAGTTTAAACTTTTTAGTTAAGAAATATAAATTAATCCATTTTTCAGCGTTTATGTGGCAACGATATATAATTATATATACACGCACATGTATAGTTTTTGTGTACGAGTGTTTTGGTTGAGTCATGTAATATCTCTCTGGGGGCAAGACAGGCCGGTTAGTTACAGTCTGTGAGTTCCATGACGTGTCTCCCTTCGCGTGGGTCCTATGACGATTCTCTATGTTTTGCCGTTTCAGAGACGATCTTCAGGGGCAGTTTCGTCTATGAATGATACTTACTGAGTACTTGTTGTGGACTTGTGGGGAATGTTTGGAGTCATTCGATTATTTGAAAATGTTTAGTGTTATGATTTGTTTTATTAAACTACTTCCAGGGTCATATGTAATAAAAATATAAAATGTGTTACTTTCCACTGCATCCCTTATCTATATATACGATGTCTATGAAAATATGCTTTTCAACTAAATAATATTTTTCTGATGATATAATAAACAATAAAAATAGTTGAAATATTCACAACTAAGTAATACGATTAGAATATAGATTTTTTCACTAACAGAAAAATTAATATATTTTTAACTAATGTTTTTTAATTAGGAATCAACCAAAATTTAAATATTTTTTTGTTTATCTAGTCTATAATTTTTAATATATAATAACTGATAGAAAAAAACGATAACTTCTAAAATAAAATGAAAACAAAGCTTTTTTTCTTATTACTAATTTTTATTCATTAATTAAAGTAATTTCATCTCATCTATAATAGAAAACGCGTACTATTTTTATCCATTAATTAATATTATAATTATTCAGCTAAAGGTTTTTCTTTCTTTTTTTTGACGTCAAGCTAAAGGTTTTTCTTTTAACAATCATGGACTAAAAAAAAAAATAAATAAAATAATGAGTTAATTTCCCCGTTTGTTGGGTCATGCAATTTCTGCTTCCAAGGCAAAGGTAGCGGATTGTTTTTGAAGAATAAGAGCTGGGTCCCACGTAATGAGGAAATATAAACAAAATCTATGCGAAAAAGGGTGTTTTCGTAAACTACCATTATGCGGAAAAGGGTGTTTTCGTAAACTACCATGAATACTGGATAATTATGCTAACCAGTTAGTCCGGTTAATTGACAATGTGTACTTAAAAACCAAGCTATTGTAAGTTAATGAACAAAAAAAAGAAAGAAAGAGCATATCAACAAATTAACGTGTTAAAATTCTTGGACCTTGGTAATAATAATCATGGTTGCTTTCTGCGGGCCCTTTCATGGACCCAATAAAACTTGTAGCCATTCTTATATTGGGCCTTTATGAGCTAAACAATTAATGAATCAAATATCCAAATTGATGCCTTTGATAATGAGACAGGCGTGTGTAATAACAAAACACGTTCCTTCATCCATAGCCAGACAAGACCGGGCCTGAACCCGAGTCCAATATCAGAATCCGAACCTGATCAAATAACAGTATTTTAGTACCCGTTTGATTCAAGCAATTAATTTGGAAGGAACTGTAACCAGGTGTAGTTATCTGGGAGAACCGTCATAAAAAATATTTGAGAAAAAAATTGTAGAACTTGTCACCACTAATGCTATGTAATGTAATGTCAATATGTTGTCGTTGAATGGCCAAGCCCTTTAAGATATAGCATCCCGACAGTCATAAAACATCAAACATTTCAGTTGTTACAGTCATATTTTCGGATAAAATTCATGAGCACGTAAGCGTGGGGCGTGGTAATTTATATATGGAAAATGACGTTGCCGAGAAGAAGCAGAGGCACAGTAAAGACGGATACTGACGATAAATTTGTTAGTGTAATTGATCTCTCGTGGTAATTATATCGTGTTTCACATGAATAATTCTTGATATGATGGTCCCTTCTTTGATATGACTAAACACTCACGCTAGAGCGATATTTTTTTTTTTGACGTCACTAGAGCGATATTTTTACACAGAAAACGTTAAATGAAGAAAAAAGGTACAACTGAGTATCTAATAAATTCGAAGGTACATTCTGTATTGTAGTAGGATTCACAATAGGGTGAATTTGGTGTATAGTCATGAAAAAACTAAAACTAATCATCTAACCAAATACTTAGAGAGAAAAAAAATTTGGTTTGTTTTTTAAGTATGTTTTTTTTTGGTTATTTACTTTTTTTTTTGGTTTGGAAAACTACAAGAAAATATAGGGATATAAGTCGATTAAATGGATATGATAGTGTGGTGAGTAGTAGATATAGTCTATAGCAGAATTATCCGCACGGACATTCCCTTTCGGACCTAGACGATCCCCGTTGACATCTACGTACAACTCATCATAAAGTCAATCAGTTTACGTAACCACTCAACACTTCTTGATAATTTTTTTTGATAGTAATTTACTAACAATACTAGTTGACCAAATTCATTCCATAAGTAGTCAATTTTTGTCCTAAAAAATTCAACTCCATTTTTCTTTCCTAAACAAGTCATCAACAATAGTTGAAACGATTTTGACAGGTCCAGTTCTATATAGTTAGCCGCCTAAGAGAAAGAAAAAAAAGTCCATAAACTACTACAATACAAGATTTTCATGCTCTTAAATTTTGTTATAAATTTTGGTGTCTAAAGAAAATGGATTCATGAGTTTTAGTCCAATATCAGTCCTATTCGGTGAATAACCAAAATATATAGACAAACGAACATAACTATTAAAGTAGAGGAAGAGAAGTTGGAAACTTTGGACATTGTGTACCAAAAAAAGAAATATATTTTCCAACTTGTCATTTTCCTACGGTCGCATTATATATATTTTATATATCAACACACATAGCCATCGCATACTTGCTTTAAACATCTGGCCTCCTTTGCTTTCATAAACACAAGACCTCCCTTTTCTCTTGGTTACAATCCATATAAACACAAATCCTTCTTCGCCCATTTTTTTCTCCTTAATATTATCTTTGGTACTTCTAAAGATAATTTTCTTCGAATTAACCTGTTGAGAAGATTGCAAAAAAAGAAGAAGATGGGGAGAAGACCATGCTGTGAGAAAATGGGATTGAAGAAAGGGCCATGGAGTGCTGAAGAAGATCGAATCTTGATCAGTTATATTCGTCTCCATGGCCATCCCAATTGGAGAGCTCTCCCTAAACTAGCCGGTAAATATTCCATTTATTTATCTATTTGCTAACATATCTTCACAAAAGAGAAACATTTATCTGACAATTAATTCGACTAGTGTTCTTGTTATATAGCTATATACATATATATATGTGTGTGTGTGTGTAAAGTTTTTTAATGGTGCTTGTGAAATGATTAGGGCTACTTCGGTGCGGCAAAAGTTGCAGGCTCCGTTGGATTAATTATTTGAGACCAGACATCAAACGTGGAAATTTCACTCCTCAAGAAGAAGAAACTATCATCAACTTGCATCAAATCTTAGGCAACAGGTTCCTCTTCTTTTCTTTATTATTTGGGATATTTTTGATTTTTGATTTTGGAAATCTTTACTAGATTACTTCACAAGTTTGTTCTGAATGATTTACTCCTTACATTTTGCTTCTGTGAACATGCCAAATATTATAACTGTGTGGGGGGGGGCTAAGGACTGAGAAGATTCCAACCCGTGATTGCCTTTGTCCACACACCTAAACATTAAAATAATTTTCAATTTTCACTTTTTCTAATTATTTATATATATAGATATATATATATATATATTTTTTTCTTCTTTTAATCTTTTTAAACAATTTTCACTACGAGACGAAATAGGCACTTCGATCAGTGTAAGACATGTGCAAATCTTTTTAACCATACATACTACATAGGCAGTTCAATTCACTAGCTATTATTTTGTTTTACTCGCTCTTTCTTCTCATAAATTTTATTATTCATTACTATTGTTGGTTTTTTTAATGTTAGATGGTCTGCTATAGCTGCAAAATTACCGGGACGAACAGACAACGAAATAAAAAATGTTTGGCACACGCATTTAAAGAAAAGAATCCAGCAAAATCAAGATCAAAATAACAGCGAACCGATCTGCGACAATGACGAAAAACGCGACTCAATTATGGCTGAAAAGAGGCCAACCTCTCCGCAACAACAATCCAGCAGTAGTACCAACATTTCAGCAGTTACAACATCGGGAAACAATAACGACATCTCCAATAACAACAGCAAAGATTCTGCGTCATCATCCGAAGATGGTCTTGCATTGATAGATGAGAGCTTTTGGTCAGAAGTCGTATCGATGGACTGCAACATTTCAGGAGATGAGAATAAAGAAAAAAAGATAGAGAATTGGGAGAGCTCATTAGATAGTGATATTAAGGGATATAAGTATAACCATGACATGGAGAGTTGGTTTGATAATCTTCTCACTAGTAGTCGTATAGTTGGAGAAATTTCCGACATTTCTGAGTTTTGAGTTGTAGTAAGCTAGTTAAGACTTAAATCTCCGTTTGTGATCCACATGAATAAAAATCTTTTACGTTTATTCCTATATCATTTTCCTCTATTAACGTATCTTTATCCGCTTTCCTGTGCCATTTTTATGTATAAAGATTCAATCTTATAAGGTATATATATACATATTGTTTTGGGGTATATTAAAAGGTTATATACATATCAGGGAAATCGCCTAACTATGATATCTTTGCTAGGATATATTACGGAGAGTTCATATCAAGCTAAGCATATATCATTATTGTTCGTATTTTTCTTTTGGCGTCTTGTGATAATTGTTTGCTTTCTTTTTTTCTGTTAAAAGGGTTGTTTTTCTCTTAGTTTATAAGTGCCCTAGTTGTAATTTATAACCTTTGGTGATGTTTTGTACTATACCTGATTATAATAAACATCTTAAGTGTAAATGTATGACTTGATTAAAGACAGACTATATCGTTGTTCTAATGGTCGAGATACTTTTAAAAGCATATTCCCTTTTTCTATGCACAATGAACTATATCATCACATTTTAAAATTTCTTGTAGTTTTATACTAAAAGTAATGGCTACCCCCAGCTAAAAGATAGCTTTATCGAGGTCCACGTATTTATATCAGCCATTTTATTATGCTATAGATTTACTCAATAGATTTGGAGTTATCAAGCTCTATTATGACACACTTATGCAAATGTATATGTTAATATATAATGCTCCCATAAATTTACACAATATATAATGAGTAAACCTGTAAAAGTCTACCCATACTCCCATAGTTCCATATATTATATACGGCTAACCATCGTTCCTATGCAACTCCCCTCTTGGCTTTTATGAATTTAGTTCCTATCTCATCATCGTTCTGCCTAGCTTAGATATCACGTGGAAACTTTCACAAGATATTTAAATCTAATTTTCTATCAAAATCCGTTAACAATAAAACACCATACGATCAAACTTTTATGAAGGCATAACGCTGAATTCGAACAAATTTATAGATGGGTGGATTTACAGTCATGTAAATAGCCAAAAAAAATGATCCTGCTTGAGTTTTTAACGTGATAATTAAAAAGTAAAAAAACATCGCCTAAGAAGCACCATTATCGATAATCCAGCTATGACTCCATTATAACAATTATATATAACCATCAACTGAATTAAGCCAGTAATGATTCTTTATAAAGCACAATGAATAGTTATTGATTAAAAAAATATATGCAGAAATCATTGTGTTACTATCTGGATTTGAATGATAATGTATATTATTGACAAAAACAATATTGATTCAAATCCATATGCGTTAACAATATTAACAAATAGAAGACCAGTGAGAAGCATAAATGATAAAAACGTGGTTGACAAGTAGGGACAACTAAAGAAGGGAAGTAAGCAACCAGAAAAATGGTGATGATTTTGATTAATTACCCTGGCTAGGTCCGGACCCACATTGAATGAGTCAGCCGACTCCAATTTCATTTTTGATAAGTATCTGAGTCTGACCACTCAAAGAAAAGGTTTAGAATACAGTGCTTTTAACGAATTTGGCCGTTTAGGTCACGAGTCTAAAGGCGCACCCAATTGACACGTTGATTTGATGTGAGCCACAAGTATTATCGTCTTCTTAAAAGTTTAAACTATCTGAGAACAAAATTAGCTGAATAGTTATGCTTTAATAACCTTTCGAAGATCTTCAAAGTAAAAGATAAAAATCCGAGTAAACAAAACAACATCAAGGCCAGTAATTCCAGGAAATAAGAAACGGCGAACATAACTCATTTCAACATTGTCATTAACGAGAGCAAATGTTCGTATTATTTGTTGACTTTCTTTCACCGTCAAATCAGCTGGCGTCACTACCAAGCAACTCCACGAGTTCGGCTTTCTTCATCTTTGAAAAACCTTTTAGCCCCCTTGATTTTGCTATGCCTCTCAGTTCCATCAGCTTCAATGTACTCAAGTCCTCGGCTTTCACAGGTTCTTCCTCAGCTTCATCAACCTCTTCATCAGCATCATCCAGAGACTCCTCATCATCATCTGATAACGCATCTAAAGTAACATTATCATCCTCCTCTTGGTAGAATGATGATGCGGCTAGCTGCAGCTCTGACTCTGGTTCGAGAATAGCTGTCGCAGGCCCAGGTTCTGACTCATATTCAGGTTCATGTTCGTCGTACTCAGGCTCAATCTCAGCCTGAGGTTCTTCTTCAGGTTCATCATGCGACTCTGCTGTATCCTTCTTATGGGTCCAAGTCACGCTGTAACTCGATGCCTGATCAAAAGTTGCCTCACTAGAATAAGTCGGAGGCGATTTAAATCTTGGTACTGGAGACTTTCTTCTGAAGCTTGATGTTGGCCTGGTAAAGGATGATGATGCATCATGATCTTTGTTCCATGACTTGACAAGATTTCCGCTGCGATCTTGCCTGTCCAGAGGATCTCCTTGTAGCGGGTACGAATTGTCTCCCTGGCTGCTAAAATTGTTAACTTTCTTACTTTGCTCTCCCGAGTGCTTCCTTAGTAACTTAAGAAGGGAGTCAACAGTTTCACTTTCTTTTCCGTGTCCTTTAGAAGCCTCTTCTACCTTTTTGTCTTCTCTTTTGGCCGCTGCTCGAGCTCGGAGCTGAGCTTGAACCTTTCTGAAAAGCTCCACTATCTCTTTCTCTCTTGGCCCAGGGGATGAAGTAGCTTGGAATTTGGGAGAATTAGAAAGAGAGAGTAAAGGCCCATTTCTTGAAGATAACATTTCAGAGTTTTCGACATCAAAATCGTCTCTCTCTTCGCTCTGCTTGTTTCTTCCCCGGAAACCATGCTTATTAAGCCTTGAGAAATCAGGATTTCTTCTGTAGCCACCAGAACTCGCTCGGCAAACAAAAGGGCTACTATTGGGGGCACATTTCAGACGTCCATTTAGTTTATGATCCAGACAGGAAGAGCAAGGTAATATAGCAGGTGTTCTTCTGAAAACAGCAGAGTTAGAGAAGCACCTGCTGTCTGAAAGTGTGTAACCTGTGTTACCAAGAAATTACCACACGGAGTAAGCAGATGATATAAAGCATTGCCACCACACTACAGGCAAAATTTCGATTTGAACTTTGATGCACAAAACCATAAATTGAGATTCAGAATGCATAGAAATTAATCACACTTCAAGTAAGCTGCATGAGAATTGAAAAATTGTGCAGACTATCGTTGGCTTTGAATGACCATAAATTTTCTGAGATGAAGAGCTTAAATATTCTATACCGCACCCACTCGATATAATCTTTGAATATGATTAGATATTCAGAGATCCGTAGAGGTCAGTACAGAAGCATGTAAAACAGTCAATACGAACATGGCCCTGTTTGTCTATTAAACACTCACAAAGAAGCATTTCGTCGAACAGGTGGTGGACAAGAAAACAAAAAGTCATTTCTCGTTTCACACATCGTTTATTTGTTACAGTGACAGAGGCACAATACAGTGGGAGCTCATAGATGAATACCACCAATCTTCCCGGCAAACAAATGGAGACAAAACATATCTTATTATATACCTTAACAATCATCAACAACACATCTTAACATTTTACACCCCAACAAAAAAAAAAGAATTATCAACGTCATGTAAGAGACACATAGAGTGAGATGCAGAGCGAGAGAGAGTAGTGAAGTACCAGGGACGTAGCTAGAATTCAAATGGATAGTTCCCGACATCGCCAAGAACAGCTTCGGACTTAAGGAGAGAGATTAAGTAAGCTTCCTCTTCTTGCATTGCCTCTTCTTTCTACTCTCGTCTTGTCTGTTTGGGCTCCTCGTCTTGGTAAACACAGAGATTGGGCTTATTCCATTCAGATCATTTCAAATTCCTAAATGGGCTTTTTTAAGTTCGGTTTTGCGAATTCGAGATTGGACGTAAACTAATTCGGTTTAATGTCGGTTGCAGTTTTTCCAAACCGAGTTTCCTACCTTAACTGAACCGATTAAACTGAATGAGACAAGCGTGGGTCAGGTTTCAGCTAAACAAATGAATTTAGTTAACCAATCAAAGATCTCTTGACCAGAAAAGAAAAGTTTAACCAAATCAAAATCAGATTATGTTCTATGGTTTGTTCGGTTCCATGGTTTTGGATTCTGTAAAGAAATGGTTGTTTTACAGAGGAAGAGGCTAATGAACTTCTCCTCACCACTCAACAGGATCCGTACGAAGCTTAGAACCAACGGCCAACAAACATCTGCCCTCAAATATCTCCAATGGCATCTAAACTGGAGTTTACAACGGAAACAAAGGGATACAAAGAGTCGCTAAAATGACGCAACAATGTTCCTTGTTATTACTAAGCCTTGTGGTCTTTAGCCAATTCATCAACGTCAAGTTCTACCGCCAGGATTGGAGAATCCTCTTCCATGGCAAATTCACTGATACAGAAGTTCCAGATTTTATTGTTCTTAGTAAAAGAACATTACTAGAAAGATCTACTAAGAAAAAAACAATAAAAAGCTGATACGAGAGGATAGCCTCTTCTCTTACCTGTTACTTACTGGACCATGATCCACGGCTGTCCTCAGACAGTAGATAGCTCTTCCTACTATGTCCGCCATTGAAACCGGACCAAATGTTCGACTATCATATGCTTCCTATTAAACCCCAGCGGTGGTAAAGATAGAAAAACAAATAACTCACCAAATTATATAGAAGTTCAGTCTAGGTAGTGTGGCCTAACAATCGCACTACAATTCTACAAGGATAAGGAAGTCTATGGTGTACGGGAAAAACAAAACTGTACCTTAGATTTCATCTCTTGGTTCTCAGCCAAGACCCAGCATTGATCCTTATCGAGAACAAAAGGCTCGTCTTTCTCATCACTTGATACCATTTCGGATCCTGCTAAGGCCGCTAGTCTTCTGACTAGATACTTATTCGTTTCATTCGGGTCCTTCAAGACAACAGCATCTCCCACGAAAACATACCTAGACAAAAACCAAGAAACCCAGATGGGCATCACGTACACACTAAAACTAGACAAGGCTGAGAACTAGAAATTTCAAATGATGTTTAGATATACGTGAAATATCCGAAATCCATAATTAACATTTTAGAAGGAGCTCATCGCAGTTAGTATAGTTGTCTCTGCCAACAAACTCAATTCTGTTCAGCTAAATCTGTCAAAGTACACATATTACTATACATTTATCATAAATAGACATTCTACACACAAAAAATCTAAACTTTTGGGCAGTGGCTATAAATGTTAAGATGAACTAAAATCATCACAGTACACTGACAGAAGTTTAAGTAAAGGTCAACAAAAATGAGACCTTAGCTCTCCTCACAAAGATCATACAATTGCCTAATGGTTGTGTCATTCACTACAAAACTACAATTTGAATCCTTGATCCCCTCTCTTTCTCCTACGCCTACTTACAACTCCGAAATGCAAAAAGGAAGAAAAAAAATTAGCCAAAAGCCCATGACTTTAACTAATGGAAATTAAGTATATAACTCCTAAGCAAGAAAGGAAACATTAACAATCCAAGGTATATGACATAAGATTCACAAGCTCCAAAATCCCCATGACATCCCTATCAGTGCAACTACATGAAACACCAATTGCTAAGTTCAAGGTTATGTAAGTGGAACTAAAAGGACTAACCCTTAACGCCAAGAACATTACCTTGTATCAACAATTGGTAGCTTACGGACAAGTAGTGTGTTTTCATGTGTTCCCATGGTTGGGGCCATCTCTTGTCCTTTACCTGAGTGTAAGTAGGTGATCCTTCCATAGAGTAGATTCTTCATGACTACACCAATGAGTTCCCGGTCACTGAGCTTCCCTTTAGTATGATTCTGAGACATTGAGTAACTCAAGGTTGGTAAATAAAACAGATTATATGAACAAAACTGTATCAGAAAGAAGTATCTGCAGAAAAAACGAGCAGGACCAAAACAATCATGAAGGCTTTTTTTCGGGTCATTTGATTTAATCTGATCATCTACAAGAATGATCTGGAAATCATATTCACAGGCGATACCGCATAATACATATATAACACCAATTCAACAGTTAAGATTCAAGAATCAGAAACAAAGCTCAACTCAAACCAAACTACTGACCCCTTAGCGTAAAGTACTTTCCCATTTCTGGTTTAAAACATCAAAGTGTGCCTTTTTATCACAAGGGGTAGTTAGAATCACCAACTAAGAACATATTAATTTTTGTTTATCCAAATGCATTGGGAAAAAGCAAATCATAATTGGATAGGGAGGTGTAAAATCAGAAACCCTAGACAATTTAATCATTCCGAAAACCAATTTTCATAAATTACAAAGAGAGAAGTTTAAAAATTTTAAATAATAATTTCTGTAAGGCAAAGGGAAAGGAACTGAAGCTAGTCAGAGAGAGAGAGAGAGAATTATGGAAACCTTGAGGCTGAGAGTGAGGGAGTACTCCAGCTTGTGAGCCATGTATTTGACCCAATTCGAGATGTAGGCCATCTTCAAACCCTAAAGAGAGATGTTCGATTTCGAAAGGTAGCTACTGTTTATCGGAAAGGACCCTCTGCCGCGTCGGTCTCCCCAGCCTCGTCGCCGCCGTTGTTTTAACTCTTTTATGGGTGAGTGTGAGTTCATACAAATCTTGTGAAACCAAAAAAAAAAAAAAAAAAAAATTTTTTTTGTCAAATTAGCCTCGGAACTATTCTCTTGTTTCGATATTCATCCGGTATTAAAACATTTGGACACATTAGCCCCCCCTCACGAGGAGCTCTGACCAAAAATGTAGTTAAGACTTTGCCTAGTTCAAAGTATTGGACTTTCTCAACATGCCACGTGTACACAACCTTTCTCCGCTTTGCTACTTCTCTTGCTGAACATTTCGGTTCGACAGGTTTGTAGATTCAAGCTAAATAACCAAAGACAAATACCAAACAAGACAACGTTCTCGAGAAGATTTGATCGTCTGAAAGGAACTTACACCTCAGGTTCTCTCTCCACCTTTTCATTTTTCCGTTTTCAGATTCTCTCCTCTTATTTCAAGGATCAGCACATTTGATAGATCCAATTTACTGTGGTTTTTATTTTCTTCCCTGATCTCTGTTTTATTAGAATGTATAGGATACGGTTGATTGATCAATGTTTCGAATTTTACGATTGTGTAGTGTTAGACCGATTGCAACTCGAGAATGAATGGGAATCTCGACTGTTAGGGCATGGTATATTTAGATAAATTTTGGGTTTTTATGTGCAGGTGAATCACGAGAAGATGGACAAATTGAAGATAGCTGAATGGGGAGAGAAGCTGAAGACTGGAGGAGCTCAGATGAGCAGGATGGTGAGTGAGAAAGTGAAGGATATCCTTCAAGCTCCGACCTTGGAATCCAAAATGGTGGATGAAGCTACTTTGGAGACGTTAGAGGAGCCCAACTGGGGAATGAACATGAGGATATGCGCTCAGATCAACAACGAGGAGTTTAACGGCACCGAGATTGTTAGAGCCATCAAGAGGAAGATCTCAGGTAAGAGCCCTGTGAGCCAAAGGCTGAGCCTTGAGCTTCTTGAGGCTTGTGCCATGAACTGTGAGAAGATTTTCTCTGAAATTGCTTCTGAGAGAGTTCTTGATGAGATGGCTTGCTTAGTCAAGAACGGAGAAGCTGATTCCGAGAATAGAAGCCGAGCTTTTCAGCTTATTAGAGCTTGGGGACAATCCCAAGATCTTGCTTATCTTCCTGTTTTCCAGCAGACTTATATGGTAAACCTCTCTGAATCTGATTTGCCTTCAATGCCAAGACGGTTTTATCAGTATGCGTCTATAATCCCCGTCCTGTTTGTTTGTTAGAGCTTGGAAGGAGAAAACGGTTTAAACACTCGTAACGAGGACAATCCAATGGCGGGACAAAGTTCTCTGGAGTCTCTTTTGCAACGACCTGTTCCAGTTCCTCCACCTGGTAGCTATCCGGTTCCTAATCAAGAACAGGCTCATGGAGACGACGATGGTCTTGACTATAGCTTTGGTAACTTATCGATCAAGGATAAGAAAGAACAAATTGAGATTACACGGAACAGCCTCGAATTGCTCTCTAGCATGATGAACACTGAAGGGAAGCTGAATCATACTGAGGTAATCTCTGCGTTATTCACTCATGCATGTGATTATGTTGTCTCCTTTTAACAAATCTTTTGAGTCTGGAATCTGGATTGGATCTACATTATCGTTTCCTTGGATGTCTGTGCTCGAAGCGAAATTCAGAGGACAAAGATAAGTAATGGCCGTTTGTGTATAAATATGTTATGGTTTACAGGACGATCTAACGCTAAGCCTGATGGAGAAATGCAAGCAATCACAGCCGGTAATTCAGATGATCATAGAGAGCACAACAGACGATGAAGGTGTCCTTTTTGAGGCTCTGCACCTGAACGATGAGCTCCAACGCGTTCTATCTATGTACAAGAAGCCTGATGAAAGTGAGAAGAAGGCGTCCGTGGTGGAACAAGAATCATCGGGAAGCAAAGATGCCAGTCCGAAACCAACAGAAGAACAGCCTGTGAAACAAAAGGATGATGACGACGCAAAACATTCAGAATCGTCAGGATCCTCCAACGAAACAGTCAAAGAAGACAAGCCGGTGAAAATAGAACTCGGGTTATCGAGTGATGAAGATGAGAAATGAGCAAGTCTATGTTTGTCTCTTCTTAGTTCTTACGATATGGATATCAGAATGTTATGGGAAGGATTTGTTCCTTTGATGTTTTCTTCTGCAATGTACTTTCGACCATATGTGTGGAGCCTTTTTTAGCTTCGTTTTCTTTGCGTTTGTTTTTCAGACATTATAAAAACCGTAGGTGGATCTTCATCCGACACCGTGTATGTATTCATATACGTGGTGTATTTATACGAGGTGTTATGGTTAGCGTTTGCTTATAATGCGTTTTGTGTACTAATCGTAATGAGAGTATAGGGCATTAGAGACGTAATTATTAAACTAGGCATGGGATTTGTTTTGTAGGTCTCGCAATCAACAAGTCCATGTGTAAAATTAAACAAAAATTATTAACTAAATGTAAAGGAAAAGCGTTTTGAAATGAAAATAACCCTAAAAATGTTCAGCAGAAACCTTTTAATTAGAAGATTTAAGATAAAACCCTTTCAAATAATTGTCTGAATTGTTTTAAACATAATCCGCAATTTGAAGTTCTCAAATCAGGATTGGGTGTTTTGAATTGTTGGGTTGAAATTATATTTTTAATTTAGTTAATTTATAGTTATAATTGGAAAACATTGGCCGTCTAAAGAAAAAAGTTGGGAAATTTAGTAAAGCAAAAACCTCTAGAACTCTGCAAAAACTCTTACTCGGCTAGAGTCTTCAATACTAAAAACCTAACTCTAAAATCTCTCTCCTTGGTTGTTAGACGACGGCTCGCTCCGTCGAACAAAACAGTATCAGAGTCTGAATCGCGGGAGCCAACTTTCCGCATCCTCTCACTCTGAACACTCTTATCTGCCTCGCACTCTTTCGCAACTGGTTTGTCTCTCACTCTTTAACTTTTGTTTCGCGCTCTTCTCTACAAGTTTCTGGTTGATTATATCCTAGGGTTTTGCTCTAGTCTAAGTCTCGGGTTGATTCTAGTTTAGGGTTTTTCTCGAGTCCAAGTTAGCTCAAGTTTCTAGTTGATTCTAGCTTAAGGGTTTACCTGGTACTCTCTCAGACGCTTTGGTAATCTACGCAAGGATCCTTCTCTCTGTTTGCCATTACTAATCTAACTCGGATTTTGTTGCATGATTTGTCTTCGGGCTTTCATCTTCAGACTGTTTTGTTGTTAATCTCTCTGGGTTTTTTCATAATGCCCAACTTCTTGCTTCCGTTTCGATAGCTGGCTCGTCTGGTGTGGTACATAATTTCCTATGGATTTCATGTCTTAGGCTGCATTTAGTCCTTTGCATTTTCTCCATATTCTATAATGGTTTTTCGTTTCTTATCAAGTGTTGAATGTTGTTTTAATATTAGGTGGAATTAGTCGCTTATGGGTTTTTTCAGATGATATTCAAAATGTTGCAGCTTTGCTATTGTCAAGCTAGCTTTTGTTGTGATGCTCTGATTTCAGTTTGAGGCAATTTTTCCTTTTATTGTTTTTCTGCTCTATCAGAATTCGGATTTCTTATGGGACTCTTTTTGGCAGGTTCATAAAGATGGATGATAGCTTGTATGATGAGTTTGGTAACTATATTGGACCTGAGATTGAGTCTGACAGAGAGAGTGATGATCAAAACGACGACGAGGAGTTCCAGGATAATCAGCCTGAAGAGGATGGGTCAGATGGAGAACATGGGCCTAATGGTTCTAACGGATGGATTACAACCATCAATGACGTGGAGATGGAGAACCAGATAGTTCTCCCTGAGGATAAAAAATACTATCCGACTGCAGAGGAAGTTTACGGCGAGGATGTGGAGACGTTGGTCATGGATGAAGATGAGCAGCCCCTCGAGCTGCCGATTATCAAACCTGTCAGAGATGTCAGGTTTGAGGTGGGGGTCAAGGATTCTTCAACATACGTGTCAACACAGTTTCTCATCGGCCTCATGTCTAATCCAGCGCTTGTGAGGAATGTTGCTCTTGTGGGGCATCTACAGCATGGGAAAACCGTCTTCATGGATATGTTGGTAGAGCAGACGCATCATATGTCTACTTTTAACGTTAAAAACGAGAAGCACATGAAATATACAGACACAAGAGTTGATGAGCAGGAGAGGAACATTTCAATTAAGGCAGTCCCCATGTCTCTTGTCCTTGAGGACAGCAGATCTAAATCATATCTATGCAATGTCATCGATACTCCAGGACATGTGAATTTCTCTGACGAAATGACTGCTTCTCTAAGACTTGCTGATGGTGCTGTTCTGATTGTTGACGCTGCTGAAGGAGTGATGGTAGGTCTTTGCTTCTTTTTAAGTCTAAAGTTTTTATTTTGCAGTTCGCTACATGTATTAACGATATTCATCTTTTTCAGGTAAACACAGAGAGGGCTATACGACATGCAATCCAGGACCATCTCCCTATTGTTGTTGTGATCAATAAGGTACATTTCCATGCTTCAATGCCTACATTGAGATATATTGTGTGAGATTTATATTTTTATACATTCTACTGGACCTGTCTAATATGTCAGTTTTGTTTCCCAACAGGTTGACAGGCTCATAACCGAGCTCAAACTACCTCCAAGGGATGCTTACTACAAGCTGAGGCACACAATCGAGGTCATCAATAACCAGATATCTGCTGCTTCAACAACTGCCGGAAACCTACCCCTAATTGACCCTGCAGCTGGAAACGTATGTTTTGCCAGTGGGACTGCAGGATGGTCCTTCACTCTGCAGTCTTTTGCCAAACTCTATTCCAAGCTTCATGGTGTGGAGATGGATGTGGAGAAGTTTGCATCTAGGCTTTGGGGAGATGTGTATTATCACACCGATACTAGGGTATTCAAGAGAAATCCTCCAGGAGGTGGTGGAGAAAGATCATTTGTTCAGTTTATTCTGGAGCCTCTATACAAGATATACAGCCAAGTGATAGGTGAACATAAAAAGAGTGTAGAGACCACCCTTGCAGAATTGGGAGTGACTCTGAGTAATAGTGCATATAAGCTGAACGTCCGACCTCTGCTTAGGTTAGCCTGTAGCTCAGTTTTTGGTTCGTCATCAGGTTTCACTGATATGTTGGTAAAGCACATCCCTTCTCCTAAAGAGGCTGCAGCTAGGAAAGTGGACCACGCATACACTGGACCCAAAGATTCTACCATCTATGAATCGATGGTAGAATGTGATCCATCTGGACCTCTCATGGTTAACGTGACAAAGCTGTACCCCAAATCAGATACTAGTGTGTTTGATGTGTTTGGAAGAGTTTATAGCGGTAGGCTTCAAACAGGGCAAAGTGTACGTGTACTTGGAGAAGGGTATTCACCTGAGGATGAGGAGGATATGACTGTTAAAGAAGTGACCAAGCTGTGGATATATCAAGCTAGGTATAGAATACCTGTAAGCAGTGCCCCTCCCGGTTCGTGGGTTCTTATTGAAGGTGTCGATGCGTCCATCATGAAAACTGCAACTCTGTGCAATGCAAACTACGACGAAGATGTCTACATATTCCGCGCGCTCCAATTTAATACCCTCCCAGTTGTCAAGACTGCTACTGAGCCTTTGAATCCTAGTGAGCTGCCAAAAATGGTGGAAGGGCTTAGGAAGATTAGCAAAAGCTATCCCCTTGCTATTACCAAAGTTGAGGAATCTGGGGAACATACTATTCTAGGCACAGGGGAGCTGTACTTGGATTCTATCATGAAGGACCTCAGGGAGCTCTATTCAGAGGTCGAAGTAAAGGTACCTAGTTGTATCTTTAATTTGGATTTTTGCCTGTGATCTGTTCTTCAAGCAATTGCTGCTTTGTTCGTTTGATCTTTAAAATCCTTTCACTTTCTTAAATCTGCAGGTCGCAGATCCGGTGGTCTCCTTCTGTGAGACCGTGGTTGAATCTTCATCGATGAAGTGTTTTGCTGAGACACCGAACAAAAAGAACAAAATTACTATGGTAAGAGATCCTCTTTGTTCTCTATTATCCCGTATGTATAGACTTCGGATGTTTTATATGGTGGTCAAGAACAATTACTTTTGTGACTAATTTAATATCTACTTCATGCCATAGATCGCAGAGCCATTGGATAGAGGACTTGCAGAGGACATTGAGAATGGTGTCGTAAGCATTGACTGGAATAGAAAACAACTCGGTGACTTCTTCAAGACGAAATATGACTGGGATTTACTTGCAGCGCGTTCCATTTGGGCTTTTGGCCCTGACAAACAGGTGAAAATCCATTGTTTGTTTTCTTAAAATCCCGCAATCTGAGCGCTCTCTTTATCTTTATGGTTGGTTTGTGGTATAGCATAACGTGTTTTGTCTATTTCATCTTTTGATTATTGGATTTTTAATTGATCAGGGGCCAAACATTTTGCTGGATGACACGCTCCCAACTGAGGTTGATAAGAACTTGATGATTGCAGTGAAAGACTCCATTGTTCAAGGGTGATCATCTTTCTTCTGTTACACTTCCCTTCTGCTCCATTTTGTTGGCTGTGGCTAAATGGTTTCGTTTTTATGTTTTTGCAGGTTCCAGTGGGGTGCGCGAGAAGGACCCCTGTGTGATGAGCCCATCAGAAATGTAAAGTTCAAGATTGTTGATGCCTGGGTAGCACCAGAGCCGTTGCATAGAGGATCTGGTCAGATGATTCCAACAGCACGTCGTGTTGCTTACTCATCCTTTCTAATGGCAACTCCGAGGCTAATGGAACCTGTCTACTATGTGGAGGTGCGTTATCCTTTCTAGCCTCTCTGCCTTACTTTTTTTCTTTATAATTTTCCTCTTATAACACTAGAGTTATGGTTGTGTCTCAGATACAAACACCAATCGACTGTGTAACTGCCATCTACACAGTTCTGTCACGTAGACGTGGGCATGTCACATCTGATGTTCCTCAGCCCGGTACCCCAGCTTACATCGTCAAGGCTTTCCTGCCAGTGATAGAATCATTTGGGTTTGAGACAGACCTGAGGTACCACACACAGGGACAAGCCTTTTGTGTATCCGTGTTTGATCACTGGGCCATAGTACCAGGAGATCCTCTCGACAAATCCATCCTATTGCGCCCACTTGAACCCGCTCCCATTCAGCATCTAGCTCGTGAATTCATGGTCAAGACCCGCCGTAGAAAGGTAATTGCTCCGGATCATTCAAAGTATATCTGCTTCTTCAGTTTTCCATCTCTCACGATCTATTTTGTATTGGATTTGTAGGGAATGAGTGAGGACGTGAGTGGGAACAAGTTCTTCGATGAAGCTATGATGGTGGAGCTTGCGCAGCAGACAGGTGATCTGCATTTGCAAATGATGTGATCGTCCCTTCTTATCTAAAATCATGAGCGTATATGCGGGACTAGTAAGTATCTTGGACTCTCTTTATATATGTGAAAGGAGAAAACAAGAAAACGCGGTCAATTCTTCGTTTAGAAGTCAATTTTCTTTTATATCTGATACTATGATGGTGTATCAACTTTACGTTTAAAGTTAGAGGTTTTAATGAACAATTGACAAATATTCGCAAATCTTTGTTACTGAATCGCATGGTGCTAGCTTTGCAATTGTGAATTTGACACAACCAACTGATCTTATATTGCATTTTAACGGGGAAACTGATCAGGATATGCGACAGTATCTCATAATTTCTTGTCTACTCTTATTTACTTTTTAATTAAATTACTGATTTAGATATATAATCGCCTCGGTTTAGTAAATATAGAACCAGCTTTTGAGTTTTGACTATTCTTTTTGTTAAACACAACGTAAGTGTTAACTTGACCAGTAAGCTTCTAACGGGTTAAATTAATTGCATTTCAGATACAAAATATATCCATTTACAAATTTTATGATAGGAAACATTAAAGGAAACATTACCGGTCAAGATACGGATTCCTTCGCCTTTTTATCCGCTGCATGACAAAACATTAAAGTTCAAAGAAGAAACAAATAAGGAGTTAATGTATTGGTTGATTTTCCGGTTAATAGGCTATAGTGGTTTATGGTGGTTGAGTATGTCAGATAACCTCATCTACAATTGACAATAAATTAAAAAATGGAAAAGCGCCAAACGAATTGAATGATCCAATCAGATTTAATAATTAATAATACTTATTGCAAAATCCAGTACTTCGTAAAGAGTTTCCTACAAATTCATTTGCGGATAAATTACTGAAGAATCCGAATGAACTGTTTACTCACAGCTGAGGTTGGAACCTTAAAAATGCTAAATTTACAGATAGAGAATAAAAGAAAAAAAAGGCAGATCAATGGCAGAAATCGGCCAAATTAAAATATTAATATTTTTATTCTAGTGCTTATCGACGACTTGTTTTAGTCCAATGAAGAAGATTAGTTAGTTCATCATGAATCGTCACCTTTTTTTTCTTTCGATTGTTGCTTCTATAATCAGCTTCTTACGTCGTCGTACTCTAGAAACTGAAGTAGACGTGGCGGCAACCACTTATAACTGTCATACACACAATAAAGTGATATATAAAATATATGTAGGTGAGTCCATATATACATAGTTAAGGTCCTAGTGGAGTTATATATTCATCGTTTAAGGTTATAGATTGGTGCCGACTCTGAAAACGTCATGCATTATCTTCATTGGTTACCCATTTGGCTCCGTCAACCAAAAAAGGCGAAAGATTTTGTACGTATCATAGATAAATGATTCAATATAATACTCATATTGCTCTTAGCTTTCTTCTGGTTACGTTCAATTGCGCGTAACTAAGTTGTTATGTAAAAGTTCAAAAAAAAAAAAAAAAGAAAGTTGTTATGTAAAAGTTCAAAAAAAAAAAAAAAGTAAGTTGTTATGTAAAAAAAAAAAAAAGTAAGTTGTTATGTATTCCAATGGAGTTTTTTTTGATAGAATAAATTATAAAATGACTCCGATATGAACTCCGATATATTTTATAACTAATTATTACTAGCTACTAGTGTTTTTTCGTCGTTTGTTAATGTTCTTATTTATATATCGCTATATGTTCTCTAACTATCTATACCTTTTTCTCAGATTGCCCAATGAAAATTAGTTAATTAGGTTGACAACTTGACATCCCAATTTTTCCTTGGGAAATCACGGTTCGGGTTATTAATAAAAAAACAACAAAATTCATACATTACGTCACTTACTACGTTCACATTTTTTAAACTACTATACATTAATACGAAAGATATAGACATATGTATGAATATTTGGAAGTTTTTTAATCTTTATACCCCCAAACCGTACGTGAAATATATATAATGCAAATGCATGCAAGTCATGAAGATGACCTTTCAAGAGTTCATAGAGAAAAAGAAATGGATTGACATTGAGGATCAAATGAATTTGGAAATGTATAAGAGGTTAGATTAGATCTGACTAGATTCCAACTTAATTACTAGATATATAATTTCTTCATAAATCTAGGTCAATAAACACTAAGCACTAAAGCTATAGCTTAACGGCCTCAGGTCCTTAGCTGTATAAAACCATGGAGTTGAGCGTCCATTTGAGATATCAATCAATTGCTTTTACACTTCTAAGACTATATATCTTAGCTCTATTGAAAGAAAGTCATATGCTAGCTATGGCAAGTCTCAAGATATGGGTTTGTCTCGTCTTGCTCCTAGTACTCGAATTGTCCTCGGTGCACCAATGTCGATCTTTGGTTGCAAAAGAGCGACTTTCCGGTTCAAGCCGCGTGATAAAGATTAGACGAGAGCTTTCTGAGAGGCTAAAAGAGCTCAATGCGAGATTAGAAGCCGAAGGGATGATCCTTGGAAATACTCTTGACTCGAAGCGGCTTAGTCCCGGTGGTCCTGACCCAAGGCATCACTAACAAAGGGGGATACAAAAAAAAAAATTCTGCACTTGATATTGTTGGGGAGAGGTTTTAATATATTTACAAGTTTTTTTTTTTTTTTTTTTTTTTTTTTTTTTTTTGGNTTGCTAGGAACGTTAATTTCATATAAATGAAGAGTTAAGCATTACAAGGTAATCCTAAAAGTAATACAACTTTGGCAAAAAAGATAAAAACAAAGAAGTATTAGAGAAAAGTGACAGCGATGGTGGTCACCTGATCCACAAGGATAACAAGTCACTGAATCCTCTTTTCCAGCGTCGGCCAAGGATATATTTACAAGTTTTTTTGACTCAATTGTAACGGTGTAGTGTTTCGCTGACACCGGCCGGCTTTATAAACATTAATGCAAGCTCTAATCTTCAAATATGAAAGATGTGTGACCTAAAGGAGATTGTTTGATCTATAAACATATGTGATATTCTTAGGTTACAATCTCTTTCCATCGATGCGTTGTTGTTTACGTAATCTCATTTGCATCGTCCTGGTTATTTGAGGCTCTCTAGTAACCATTAAAGTTTCATATCTGGCGTCTTGTGATATTTCTCTCTATAATAGCTAGTTTTTTTTTTTCTTTTTCTCAACACCTTAAACTTATTTTAACACCACTTCAATAGACTAGTGAAGCTATAATGGCTAGGGGAAAAGCACTCCAAAAAATAGTTCACAAGGATGACGAGTGCTCGGTTTATGGCATTTTATATGAAGAGTGCTCGGTTTCTATTTACATATCTAATTTGATGATCACAATAATTATGTGAAGTTGAATATCAAAATTTGAATATAGAATTTAGTCATAAATGAAAATGTCAATTGGAAGATCAAGAACCTATTTTAAAGCATAATTTTCGAAAAAAAATATATCTAGAAAAAGAAATATAATTGTAATTGGTAAAAAAAAAGAAAGAAATATAATTGTTTTCTTCTCTTTTTATTTATTTATTTTACGTTTATTTTTATAAAGAGAGCTTGTATGATGATATTTGGGGAAATTAATTTGGTATCGGCCCAACCCTAAAAAGCTCCGGGTCGGGTAAGAAAAGGCAAAATCAAACGTCGGGTTGTTGTTGTTCTTCTCCTCTCTCTCTCTCTCTCTCTGCGGCGCCTTCTCTCTCCCAAAATCGAAGGTAAGCTTCCTCCGAGATTTACCTCTTTAAGATCAAAATATTGCTTTCGCATACCTTTCCTCTCTTCACTCTGAGGCTCTTCTCCTTTTCTCCCCCCCCGCAAGGTTTGTTTGTGTCCATCTCCAAGATCAGCGATTTGAACGACCTAATTGTCTCCCTTCTCTTCAGAGATTTACTCTTCGATTCCACTCGCCATCTACTCATTGCGTCGAATTCAATTTTGCCACGTGGAAGCTCTAATTTCGTCTCCAAGTTTGCACACTCTCAGAATCGATCGAACCTCTGCAAATTAGGGTTTCTCGGGCTTTTCATGGTGTGGGCGATATTGTTTCCGTCTGATTTGAAGGACTTCTGCTAGATTTGAACTGAGACAAGTGAAGAAAGGCATCAATCGAGAAAGGCGTCAAATTTAGGGTTTTTGAAGTACATGTATGGCTTCGGAGCCTGTTAACGGAGAAGGAACCGATGGAGCTAGAGAGAAGCAGAGCATTCGAGTTTACACGAGGAAAGGTAAAGGTCAGAGGAAGCAGTCCCCTTTCTTTGCCTTTCCCACCGGTAAAGGCGAGAAACCGGATGGGATTCCTGAAAACAATCATTTGAATTCTCCTGAGCCTCTAGCTCCAGAGTCTGCGGATCCTATCGCTGTCGAAGACGCTGCTCTCGAGGCCAATTCCCAGGATGACGATGCAGCTAAAAACTCAACTGAAGCACCTTCTGAAAACCTGCGTGGTGATGATTCTGACAAGGTGATTGACAAGCCTCTTGTGGAACCATTTTCTCAAGCTCAACCTCAGGATGATGTCAGTTTGGCCGCTACCGATAAGAACGTCATTCAACCTGTCCCAGTTGAGGATGATGCCAACACTATTGTAGGTGACAAGTCTTTGGAAGCACCCTCTCATAGCCACAACACTCAAGATGATGTCAACACTGTGCTTGTCGATCAGAACTCTATCAAGGAACCTCCTAAAAGCCTTTCCCAAGATGAAGATGTTACCACCGTCGTTGTTGACAAGAAGGCTATTGAAGCACCTTCTCAAACCCCATCCGTGGAAGATGTCAATACTCTTGTTGTTGACAAGAATCCCATTGAAGTGTCTTCTGAGGAGCATGTCCACGTGGTAGATGAAGATAACCTTATGAAAGAAGCTCATCCTGTTAACTCTGTGGAAAGAGATGCCGCCGCGGATGCCCCGCAGCCAGCAGGGCTTACCTCTGATTCTGCTCACAACATCCATGCTACTGCCGGTGAAAGCATGCCAATGGAGGAGGACGTAGATGGACGCATAAAGATACATGTAGCCTCTAAATCCAAGCAACAGAAAGAGGAGATTAGGAAGAAGCTTGAAAATCAGCTTAACGTTGTCAGAGGTCTGGTAAAAAAGATAGAGGACAAAGAGGGCGAGATTGGTGCATATAACGACTCGCGTCTTCTGACTAACACGGGTATTAATAACGGAGGAGGGAGGATTCTCTCAGGGTTCGCCTCTGCTGGACTTCCTCGTGAGGTCATCAGAGCACCAAGGCCGTTAAATCAACTAAGTATATCAGTGTTGGATAATACTCAGGGAGTCAATGAGCATGTGGAGAAAGAGAAAAGAACACCCAAGGCAAATCAGTTTTATAGGACTTCAGAGTTTTTACTTGGTGACAAGTTGCCACCCACAGAGAGTAATAAGAAATCGAAATCAAGTGCAAAGAAGCACGGAGGGGAGCTTGGTCATGGTTTTGGTGCAGGCTCTAAAGTTTTCAAGAATTGTAGTGCTCTACTTGAAAGGCTGATGAAGCATAAGCATGGTTGGGTGTTCAATGCTCCTGTAGATGTGAAGGCTCTAGGTTTGCATGATTACTTCACCATTATCGAGCACCCTATGGATTTGGGAACTGTCAAGTCTGCATTAACAAAGAATATGTACAAGTCACCAAGAGATTTTGCAGAGGATGTTAGACTTACTTTCCACAATGCCATGACTTACAATCCACCGGGACAGGATGTCCATATCATGGCGGAAGTGCTATTGCAGATGTTTGAGGAGAGATGGGCTGTCATAGAGGCAGATTATAATCGTGAGATGAGATTTGTCACTGGTTATGAGATGAATCTTCCAGCTTCTACAATGAGGTCTAGACTAGGTCCTACGATGCCGCCACCTCCTATTAATGTGAGGAATACAATGGATAGAGTAGACTGGAGTAGTCGCCATCCTGACTTGCAGCATCCAAAACCAACAACCACGCCTGGCAGAACACCGACCAGCACAACGCCTTCCGGAAGGACACCTGCTCTGAAGAAGCCAAAGGCAAACGAACCAAATAAAAGAGATATGACGTATGAAGAGAAGCAGAAGCTTAGTGGCCACTTGCAGAATTTGCCTCCAGACAAGCTTGATGCGATTGTACAAATTGTTAACAAGAGGAACACTGCTGTGAAGCTGCGGGATGAAGAAATTGAAGTCGATATTGATAGTGTTGATCCGGAGACCCTGTGGGAGTTGGACAGATTTGTAACCAACTACAAAAAGGGCTTGAGCAAGAAAAAGAGAAAAGCTGAGCTAGCTAATCAAGCTAGAGCAGAGGCCGAGAGGAATAGCCAACAGCAAATGGTACTTGTACCTCTCCTGAGAATTCCACTCCTTTTTCCTTTTTATTTGTTACTTTAATTTGTATGCTCATCTTCATGTATTTTTTCCTTTATTGCAGGCTCCAGCACCAGTAGCACGTGAGTTTTCTAGGGAGGGTGGCAACACAGGTAATTTTGCGGGGCCATTTTTATGAATACCACTTCCCTTTGTTTGGTGTGAACTACTGAGGGATAATAATAATTTCTGCTTTTTCTTATCAGCTAAAAAGACACTCCCTACACCATTACCTTCTCAAGTGGAGAAGCAAAACAATGAGACAAGCAGATCAAGTAGTTCAAGCAGCTCTTCCAGTGGTTCCAGCTCTTCTAGTGGTACATGCTTTTCTTTTAGCTATCTAACTAATGTATCGCCTTGGTGCTCTTCTGATTTTTGTTACCAAACCCCTCTGTGTTTTGTCTGCAGATTCGGACAGCGATAGCTCTTCGTCATCTGGATCAGATCAGACTTAGAGACTACTGTACAAGAGATTTGGTGTTGACAAATATGTAAGGTCATCTAAAGATTCATCTCGATCATCCATTGTTAATAAGATGCTTTTGTTGACTGTTTGGTGAATAGCACATGTTTTAATTTGGCATGGCTCTAACATTTTTGTATATGATTGGTCTTTTTCACATCTGGTTCACATTCGGGGTAGTTAGTTCATTAGTTTTGCTTACTTATGGATGTGTATGTGTATGCCTTCGGGTTTCTGATTATATATAAGCAAAGCCTGATGGTTTATGCATGGTGAAACAGGGCGTTTAAAAAAGATGGAAGGTAGAGTTAGAAGAGCAATTTGGGAGGTTAAGGATGATGTGACGACGTACAGGCTTGAGGCAAAAATATTACGGAGTGGTTGGTTTTATGGAAGGAAAGATTGTATTATATTCTTATGACTGTTAGAGTAAAAAAGAAAAAATCTATTCTTAATTTTTGTTCTTAGACTTGGTAGGATTCTGTGGCTGTCTACTTTTAGATGTAACAGTAGGGTTGGTCTGGTCTGTTTCGGCACTTTTGTATATCTTTGCCTCTCTCTCTCTCTCTCTCTCTCTCTCTCTCGCTTGCTCTGGTCTTTAGCAGTTTAGTTTGGTTGACTCGTTGATGTTTTGTTTAGTTAGGGCTTTTGAATCAGCAAAAATCATCACAATAGATTCTGGATTCTTGATGACTCGTGTATTGTAAGCTTGTGAGTTTGTGACCTTTGTTTTCTCCTTGCTTCAAAAGTACCTATTCATAATTCTTCCATCTTTCTGATTCGATCTATCGTTAAATTTACGGAGTGCACAAGTTAGCAATAGATATATTAAGAGAAAATTACCATAAGAAACAAGTGACAGCAGAACAGCTGATTCTCTATGACGATGTAATTTATGTTTGTGATTGAAGTGGTTAGCTTGTAAAAGATTGATCTTATCATCAAGAATATGTTAAACTCTCTAAACAGAGTAAAAGTCAGGTTTGTTTTGGTGAGAAAGCTATAATTTGGGGGTTTTATTGCAATATTGCCAAGATTTAAGTAGCGTGTGGAGAGTAAGTGAAGAAGCATCGAGGAGAGGAAGAGGAAGAGGAATGGTTAGAATGTTGATTAATCTCCGTCCCTTTCCAACTAACTCTCTGTCTCCTCGTTCTCTTACCATCTTCTCTGCTCTCTCTTCTTCTTCTTCGACACAGCAACACAAGCTTTGGTCTGGTCTCGACGAATGGAGAAAGAGTCCTGTGAATGAGCTTCGTCTCTGGGGACCTAATGGTCCTCACCTTACTTGTTCTGATTCCATCTCCGGCAGCTACTACGGTCTGGTCTCGGCGGCGTCTTCTCTCGCCGATCTCGGAGCTCTGGTGCTCTCAACCTCTGATCCTCTCTCGAAATCTCATATCTCCCATTTAGCTTTCTCCCGTTGGCGGCGTGAGAATCTCCCTGTTGGCTCTATCTCTCAGCTCCCTTCTTCTCCCGCTCGCCCTCCCAAACCACTCCTCGTCTGTTCCTCAATTTCCCTCCTTTTAACTGATTTCTTTGACACAAGAGTTGGGTTTTATCAGCCAATTGATTCGTTCTTATTTTAAGCAGGTTCCGACCAACGAAGTTCCAAGTCCGAAAGACTCAAAGCTTCCTCTCAATGCTCACATGCTCCATAACCTGGCTCATATCGAGCTCAATGCAATTGATTTGGCTTGGGACACTGTTGCTCGCTTCTCCCCTTTCTTCGACCTTCTGGGTCACAAGTTCTTCGATGACTTTGCTCATGTTGCTGATGATGAGAGTCGCCATTTCATGTGGTGTTCCCAGAGACTCGCTGAGCTTGGTTTCAAGTCTGTCAAAAGACCTAAATAAAGTTCCAAATTTTCATTCTTATTTGTTTCAAGACGAACCCTTTAACTCATATTCTTATTGTCTTCTTCTTCAAGGTATGGAGATATACCAGCTAATAATTTGCTGATGAGGGAATGCGAGAAATCATCTAACAATGTCGCTGCTCGCTTGGCTGTTATCCCTCTTGTACAGGTACTGCTGCCTTTCTCACTAGGGATGTATCACAAATCTACTTACTTTCCATGGTTTCTCATTCAAAAAGTTTTCAGATTTTTATACAAGCTTTCAAGGCATTTCCCTTTTTACTGGAGCCACCAATCTGTTGTAGCTCAATAATATAGCACAACCTTAATTCAAACCACTTTAGCTTTACAGGAGGCTCGAGGACTTGATGCTGGACCTAGGTTGGTCAAAAGGCTGATGGGATTCGGAGATCATACGACTTCAAAAATCGTGGCCAAGATTGCTGAGGAGGAAATTGCACATGTAGCTGTTGGTGTAGACTGGTTTCTCTCCGTTTGTCGTAAGATGAACCGTGCTCCTTGCCCTACTTTTAAAGGCATAAACCAGTCTTGCATTTATCTCATCATTTCCTTGCTCCTTTTTTATAATCTTCATTGAATATCTTTCCAACCCCATGTCCTGTGCAGATCTTATCAAAGAGTATGGTGCTGAGTTAAGGGGACCTTTTAACCACTCAGCTCGGGAGGTAGCTGGCATTCCGCGAAATTGGTAAGGAAACTCATCCCACCAAGATGGTGCTTGCAAAAAAAAAAAACTCTAAACCAAATTCTTATAAAAGAACTTACTCATATAGTTGCCTCTCTTTATCAACGTACTAAGGCACATTTCAGTTTAGTGTAATAGATTAGATTGTTCCATGTATCTTTAGGTATGATCCATCATGTGGCACGGAAGTGGATGAAGGCGGCAACAAACAGGGTGACAAGGAGCAACTTTCTGCGGTATGTTGCATCTTTGTTCATGTCTCCATAGCTATGTTTCTGGCGGAGGAGGCAAATTCGTGCTGAATGGTTTTTCTTAAAATTCTTTTAATGTATGAACTTCGTTGCAATTCATCATGACAGGTTTACGATAGGCTCACTCACATAATCTCAATGGAGAGTGAGAATTCAAGTCTCGAAAGGCCAGCCAAATGAAATGATGCAGTCGGAGTTTTGATGAATGAGTGTTGGGCGTAATTTCTTGGGATCTGAATGTACAGATTAATGCTTTCTTATGCGAAATAGTTCGAATCTAGCTTCAGCTTATAATATTACTCTCTCAGTGTGGCTTCGATTTCTGATGATTTTCTCAGATTGTCATTAGCATGCTAATGTCTTTTCTGCTTGTTGTTAGTGACTATAATAGTGGAGATTCGCATTAGAGTTGATCCAGGCAACCAATTTTTATGTTATTGCCTTGCTCACATCCAAGATACGTTGTTATTATTGTTCAATGAAAGTCAATTTGTTCAGTTGTCATTTTGTGATTGCATTGCTGTACACTGACTGAGATTTGGCCCTTAGATTCTTTGTTCTTTCTAAATGAATTTGTGAGTACAAACTTTTTTGTGTGGAACATTTTATAAGCTTTTGTAACTAAACTGGTCAGGTAAGCTCACGTAGCCGGTTACTAGTTTGAGGAGTCATCCTCATCATCTTCAGCGTCATCATGATCTCTCCTGTGGACATCAAGCTTCCATGTCCCATCATCCATTTGAACCATCCCTTTGTTCGCAAGACACCTCCAGGTACTTGGCACTAAGTACTCGTCTTTCAAAGCATCTAATCCTTTGTTGACCAATGAAACATCCCGACCGATCTCCAGCTTGAATACCCCGGCTCTGTCTTGCATCCCTGCCATGCCGTGCAGGTATATCTCCAGATTATGGTAGTTCCTAAAGTTTAGAGACCGTTTGAGGTAAGTCGAGTTCAATGTGTTGATCTGTAGCACCTCACCTACTTCTGCATACAGTAGGAGTGGATAATGTGGTGCGACATCCGGAACATTGACTATTCTTAGGATGTTTAGTTGTTTTAATGAGTCTACAATTTTTTTGAAGTCTTGGTCTCCGATTCGAGGACACCCGAAAGCAAAAACTGTGATAGGAACTTGGTTTTTTAGAAGATCTGTATTGATCCTGTTTTTCCTGCCATGGACAAGATCTGCAGCTGCTAGAGTTGACATTACTCCGCCCAAGCTATGGCCAGTGAAAGTGATGCTCACTTCTTCGTTCTTGTAAACTTCTAACAATCTCTTGAGCTCTCCTTGTACCTGAAACCAAGACACAATGCCATTAGGAGAAGAGACGAGAAATGGAAGTAAGGTTGCTGTGATGGGCCCAGCATAGTCTCCACCATAAGATCTTTGACCTGAACAGAATGCAATGATAAAGGGCAAGATGAAGAAGACCTGTTCTCGTGCGCTAGTTGTGTCATAAGGCGAATTAGCATCAGAAGCGGTGTAGACATCGAGCCAGCCACTTCCAATACGAGGCACGTCTTTGGGGTCAGCTACCGGGAAAACTGAGACAGCTGACTCAAGTGGAAAATCGAAATCGTTAGCCCATTCATATGGCTGAAGAGTGCCTCTCCAAGCTACGACAATGTCTCTCCTCCCTAACATCGCCTTTCCCTCGTCCGTAGCAACCGCGATGTAACCCATCCAGTTAGTCTGCACGCGCGATGCTTCCTTTGACAAAGACTTGACGATGAAACAGATTGGTAGCTTTATAGAAGCTGTTGCGTAGATGTACTTGGTCACAGTGTACCTGAGAACCAATCATCCGTGTGGTTGCGTTTACATCGTACGAAACAAGGATGAAACGTTTTGGATTTGTGTGAAGTACCTGAAAGGGTTGGCTTTAAGGTAGCCAGTTTTAGCAAAGATTTCTCTCTTGGAGTAATAACAATCACCGGCGTATTTGGACTTACGGTCCCAGTTAAAGGCGTCGTAACCAACCTGAGCCATCTCGCCGTAGTGAATGATGTAGCGACGAAGATCTGGGTCAAGTGGATCAAGCAGGCCTTGCCATTTGTTTTGGCCACTTAGCACCTTCCATCTCTTTGCTATACCCTCCAACATGCTTGGCCTTAGTTTTCTTCACAAACCTCTTCCTTCCTGTTCTTGCTTTTTTTGGATGGTAACATTGCTCCTTGTGTGAAAGAATTGGATAATGCGTGAAGGAATCTGCCCTTACTGCATGGCTCTTCACATATATAGTGCCGGTTTAAGTTTTCGTTAAGTGTACGCATGTTACAATTTGAACGATCAAAAGACTTAAAACAACTTGAAAGGTATAAATTTGATGATGATGACGGTTAAATCAACGCTTAAAACATGTATTGTTGATTACACAGAAATTCAATTATTTAAGGGCAATATTATCTTGTCTGTCTAATCTGATTCGGTTTAACTGAACCGGAAACCAAAGCAGGGCCTAATCTCGTTAGGGTGCAAATTGGGTCCGTGTTCTCTACCATGCCTCGTTCTTGAAGAAGTGCCATGTCATGAATCCTGCCAGGCCATCATCTTCATTTTCCGACGATTTTCTTTGTAGACGAACCTTCATGATACTATACGAGAATCATTGCATGATCCAATAATCATCCAAAGTAAACTTGTCTTCCTGAACAATATCCATGGCTTCTTCCATATTAATATCGCTCTTCTTTCCGAAGGAACGACTATGATGTCACATTTGAAGGGGAGGCAAAGGTTTTTCGGAACCAAAGGAGGCTTCGGGAGCAAGTCTTGAACCGCATCTGAGCAGAGTTTCTCGACAGCGTTTCTGACTGTCATGAACTTGATTGTAAGCACACATTCGCAGTTACATAAACTAATATGTAATCAAAGCAAACAAAGAGTTAAACAAACTAGGAACATAACTGTAAGAATTACAAGTGCTACAACAAGTATTAAGTACCTGGACGAAAATTTCTTCAAACTTGCACATGGCAGCCTCAAACTTCTGTGTCGCATGTTTTTCTATAGCTCAAGAAACTGAATCCACTTGGGTCGAAAACTTGTATTGTATAAAAAATCTATCAAGAGAAATGACAAAGAAAGAGGTCAAGAATTGTCAACCCCAAGTTTACTATGGAAGGAACAACAATCTTCAGAGAAACCAAAGCAGTACCAGTGCTACAAGGAGCATACTTCCTGCAAAATGTCAAAAAAAGAGAAGATTTCAGTTTCCATGGGAAAAGTATGACCTCTGGAGAAACAGAACAGACCCGGACATGAATAACATAAATATATATCAGTCGACCTTTTTAAATATCAATTTTCCTTCATGTTTGGCCATTTGAGAAACAAAGAAGATAATTTTTTTGCTCGCACTTTTATTTTAGCTACGCTACTAGATCTCTCATGATTCCAGAATAGAAACCGTATCCGTAAGATGAATAATAAAATTATATGTTGTATCAAGAAAAGACAATGCAACTTTCTACCGTAACTATACCAAAAGAAACCAACATCTTTGACTAACTCTTAAACCTACGCATCTCTGCATTAGGGATGAGACAGAAGGAAACTTGTTTCATTGGAACTGCAACAAAACACAAAACCTGTGACAAAGAGAGCAGCCACGGGACTGAAGCTTATATACCAGAAACTAAACTCATTTCCCAACTCCAACTTAAAACAACAAAAAATGCTGCATGCAATTAGAAATTCTAACCTGACCCTTGTCGTTTTGATTTGCTTTGCCCTGATAGCTTCAAGGCTATGTTCTGTCAATTCCTCTTTGTACGACCCACGCAACACCCTGAAGGAGCGGTTCGAGAAGTGGCTTCAAACCCACGAAAAATTATATGGAGGAAAAGAGGAGTGGATGTTAAGGTTTGGGATATACCAGTCTAATATCCAGTTGATTGACTTCATCAACTCCCTCCACTTGCCCTTTAAGTTAGCGGATAACAGATTTGCGGACATGACCAACTCTGAATTTAAGACCCATTTTCTCGGGTTGAACACGTCTTTCTCGAGGTTAGACAGGAACCATATGCCGGTTTGTGAGCCATCAGTCAATGTGTCGGCCGCTGTGGACTGGAGGAAAGAAGGTGCTGTGACTCCTATTAGAAATCAGGGAAAATGCGGTATGAAATTATGCCCTTACGCAATTACATTCTAAAGATAAGACTTTGCAAACATTCATAAACACAACTGATGACAATCTGATTACATTTTCTTTTTCTTGTGCAGGAGGTTGCTGGGCTTTCGCTGCAGTTGCAGCTATTGAAGGCATCAACAAGATCAAAACAGGGAATTTAGTATCTCTCTCAGAACAACAACTCATAGATTGTGATGTCGGCACGTACAACAAAGGTTGTAGCGGTGGATTAATGGAAACAGCATATGAATACCTCAAAACCAATGGTGGACTCGCCACCGAGGCTGACTACCCATACACAGCCACCGAGGGTACCTGCGACCAAGAAAAATCCAAAAATAAGGTAGTTACGATACAGGGGCACCAAAAGGTAGCCCAGGACGAGGCGAGCCTACAAACCGCTGTTGCTCAACAACCAGTATCAGTTGGAATCGACGCTGGTGGGTTTATCTTTCAGCTCTACTCTTCTGGTGTTTTCACAGGTTACTGTGGAACAAATCTCAACCATGGAGTGACTGTTGTTGGATATGGAGAAGAAGGCGATCAAAAGTACTGGATCGTAAAGAATTCATGGGGAACTGGTTGGGGTGAAGAAGGCTACATACGGATGGAACGTGGTATTAGTCAAGAGACGGGTAAATGTGGTATTGCTATGCTGGCAAGCTATCCCCAGCAGTGAGTCCATGAATCTCCAGAAGCTTTAGAGAGCCTTTTCTTTAAATTCTCTCTGTATGACAATCTGCAATAGCGCACCTTAAAATAATTAAGATTGTCAAATAAAGTACTAGAGATAATTGATAACCAGGGTGCTGTTAAAAGAATTGCAAAGATAAGATGCGATTATCGTAGAAACATGTGTTTAGTCTAGATATAATACCTGCTCCGTTAAGCACACGAGATTCGCTTGAACCATTGATACGTTCTCTTAGAAGCATCCTGTTTGAGAACCTGCTTCTTATAACAATAGGTTTGTCATTAAATCTAGTGAACTTGAACAAAATTAAAGGTTCTCAATTTCTCATTGCTAATTCTTACGATGGGAACAAAGTGACACACAACTCCACCAAACAAATTCATCATCAGTTTCAAATGATCTCACTATATATGATGAAGCAATCACATTCTATCCACACTATTATATGCTCACTTGACACTACAAATAAACAGGTATCAGGAGCTTGCAGATGGAACGCACAATAAATACAAGATATGGAGACAAACGGATCACTGCTATAAAACAAAATCTGTTTTACAAGAAACAACAAAATATTCCCAATTTCGGGGTATGAATTTCATTCCATTATCGTAACAGTATCTATTCTTACAAAATTTTAACACCAATCTGATGACTAGAGGAAATAGCTAAGACCTCAGTTCCGAAAGCCTTTGTCTAACAGTACAAGCAAGCTTCCATTCACCGATGCTAATAAGACGCTCGACCACTTTTTGCCTAACTTTGATATATGGTATGAACCCTCTATCAGTCATTCTCATCACCATCTTCCCTGCCAAAATGTATTCCCTAACCTCTAGGCAACCTTCGACTAATACCTCATAACTCTCAAATTCCACAGGGTAATCTCGACTCTCTACAAACTCGATCATCTCAATGGCTTTCCAGATTTCCCTGTTGGCTCTCAGGGCTGCTGCTACTTTTGTCAGCATCCCTTTCCGTGGAGATAGTCCAGCTTTGCTCACCATCTCTTTGACAATCTTCACGACATCGCTAGTCTTTCTAGCCAAACACATTGAATTAATCACCGCCCCGTAACTTTCCACATCAGGAATACAACCAGCTCCACCCATTTCCTCCACAACTTTAACAGCTTCATCCAACTTATCAACAGCGCAGAGAGAGGACACTAAATAGTTGCAGGTTCCAGTATCAGGACTATATCCAATCAATTTCATCTCACTAAGAATATCTGCAACAGACTGAGATCCTCGTCGCCGTACAAGCCAAGCATCAGACAGAAGGAGATGAGTCTGAGGATTAGGAAGACAGCCAGAACGAAGAGTGCGTTGGAGGATTGCGAACGACAAAGGAAGTGGATCAGAACTCTGAAGGCAGTAAGTAAGAAGGCTGGAGTAGACAATCTTTGGCAGCGAACGAGGTCTGACGGGCACAAAACTTTGGAGGATTTCGTCAATGACTCGGATTCTATGATGATGTTGGAAAGCAGAGAGAAAAGAGAATAACTTTGAGTTTTGGTAAGGCTCTTTGAGTGAAACAACAAGATGAGGGATTTGAAGATACTCTTTGGTCTCAACAGCGCATTTTATAGCCTTCTCTACCGCTTCAAAGGAAGAGACTGACCGAGAAAATGGAATGCAGGTATCAAAGGAGCGAGAATAAGCAACAAGTTTTCGCAATTGTGTCAAGCGAAATGCCATTCCCTAACACCAGAGATTGATTAACTGTAAGTAAAATCATCAACTTGGCATCTGAAAAACGCCTCGCAGACCTGGAACAGAAGGTACACATACAATCATTCCACTAATCAATTCAAAACTCCCAACGAACGTATTGGGCCAGAAGGTCCATGATGATAACTGCTCAATTAGCTTCCTTAAAAACACCATTTTTATTGACAAAAGTATATTTTGAGTTTTCTGCAAATCGGGAGATTCAAACCTGAATGCTTTTTAGGAAAGTCGAAGCTAAACCCAGGACGAATTATCAGGTAGCTGGACAAGGAGCGAGGAGGAACGAGACTTTTCCTTCACAGGGGAATATCATCGAACGACTGGAGTGCAAGATGTGGAGAAGTCAAATGAATAGACAATGACTCGAGGATTCCAAAATAACACCCATCGAACCCTCGATCCTTGCGTCGTCCACAGATTTGAGAACGATGGGGAATGAAGGAATCTGTTCCAAGTAGACTGGCGTTTGATTTTGAGGAAATAACAGCTTCTCTTTGTGTTTAAGGGATGTTTTTAAACCTAACCGGAAATTTATTCAATAGGTGGTTAAACCGGAAACTGGTCGGTTCAACCACTAAGTTATTTGGACCCAAAATTTGTCAACGAATTTTATTCATCCTATAAAAACTATTGTCATAACACTCTTTTTCTATGTTCTGCCGTTATTTACGGCTCTAACAACACCTTACACTCATTCATAAAGCATAGAAAACAAAAACTACCTCTAAATAGTTTAATTCAAAGAATAAAAAGCATTCACTCTATTTTGTTTACTCTCTAACAAGACATTACTAACACTATATAACCTTGATTATGTAATCACTCTATATATACTCTTAATCAACACACTTAATCACTCTATAACACACTTATGTAATCTTCATTGCTAATTCCAAAGCTTATAGTACATACTTAAAAAAACATATGTCAGCCACATACTTATGAGACGACCCAATATAATATGAGTGAATCACCGTACAAGTTCTTACTCCTCGAAGACACTACAAAATACATCACGGATTCCATTTAAAAAATAAGAAAAAGCTCAACAATATATAATTAAGCCATAAGTAACCACTAACATGGCCTCGTAACGATTAGAACTTAAAAATCAAACATTAGCTAGAATAACTTAGAGTGGGAGATAATGTTGTTTAAATCCATTTATCACTGCATAACATTGTTGCCTTTGATCTTGCTTGATATTTTCCCAGCCACCTTGCAAATTCCTCGATGTATATCCACCATTTATAATCTCCCGATTCATGCCAACACCATTGTTATTGCCACTAAACCCACCCGATCCACTCGAATTTATCGCTAGTCCGGATCCGTTTTTGTTGGTATTGGTATTATTAAATACACGTTGATTATTATCCCAACCAATGAGAGGTTGATTATGAACTAAGCTTTTGTACAGCTTGAGCTCTTCGCTGATCCTCCTATACTCTCCGTATGAGCCTTGGACCGGATCTTTCTGTCTCCATAGAGCTTCCCATGTCAAAGAATCAGACAGCTTGGTACGGTCCTCTTCACGTACGGTCCGTACCATTTTTTGTACGTTACTAACACCAAACACTTTGTGAACGGCCTGAAACTCCTTGGCCTTGCGAGCCGGAAAGTACGGCGATAAGATGCATTCGTTGTTGCATTTCTTTCTCTGGTGTTTGCATGAAGCACAAGCTTGATGTGGCGATGAGTTATCGGAGATGTTGCTGTTGTTCGTATTGTTGTTAGAGTTCCTTTGCATCATGTCATCTCCCTAGTAGTTACAAATATGAAATTTTAAACATATATAAGTAGTAAATGATAGTGATCTATCAGGTTGACAAGGAATCGACTAGATGATTAGTAGTCTAGGGTTTGTTAAATTATTTTTACTAGTTGATGTTTTGGATCTAATTAAGTTTGAGATATTTTGAAACCAATAGTTAATTAATCGATTGATGATTTGATATAAAATTTAATTTTTCTCGCTAGTAATATGATGTTGAGAAAAGGTATTCGTTATAAATGTACATAAATGTTTGATTTTGTGTGTGTGCGTGTGTTAATTAAAGTAGTGACACAAGGCACACAATATAACAACAAATACCACAAACAATAGTTTACATGTCATAGTCTAGAGACATGTTGGATCGATAATTGAGAAAAAAACATGTTTATTGTAAAAGGTGTTACTTTAGAGTTTTACATATGTTTTAAAAAATATTTAAAATCTCTATTACATTCTTTGTCGTTCCCCAAAAAAAAATCCTTTAGTTTTTTTTTCTCTGTTAATAGATTCTATTCAAAAACATAAATCCAAAATTTGTTAAAACTTTGTGTTGAAAATGTAAATCTACAATTTGAAACAATAAAAATGCCTAAAAACAATATTTTTTTTATTTTATTAAGTCTAAGTATGTTATAATTTCTCGATTTGTAAGTTATAAAACTGAAGATGATGTTGTATGTATGCAACATGATGAAGAATCTTTTGATACAAAGACAGATATCTTAAACATCAACGTCATAAGAGAAACAAAGTGTATCCCGAATGTATGGATTAATTAACTTAGCGAAAGCTAATATTCTAACCATATCTACGTGTGAATATATAGATGCATGGATAGATATAGTAGACTAATTGAAACATGATAAAATGATTAAAATATACTGACGCCGTAATCGCGCGTATATACAAATATATAATTCACAAGAAAATACGAGAAAATTGTCCCTCGGAAGAATTGAAAGTTTGAACATAATATCGAAGAAGGGTGGTCATACAAACCTCTTGCCTCCTTTCTTTTCCTTCATTTGTGGGTTAATAGCAACTGGAGATGTGTGTTTATATTAATAATAAAGGGATAATGGTACTCAAGGAGTCTAATGGACATGAAAAGATTGTTTGGTTAAATGAAAGATAAAGGTGATTGGATGAAGAGTCGATTATGAGATTTTAGGTTGCTCATGACAAAGGACAATAACAACTATGAAATTAATAAAGAAAACGATTTTTGGCTGTATATTTGATTTTTAATTATTACAATTGGGAGAAACTATAATTTCAATAAGGTTTATTATATGAATATGAATGGCAAAGATAATTAGTTCCATAATTCACATAGACCGGTATGGCAGATAATCAAAATCACATGAATTTTCTTGGTTATATTCGATCCACGACGATGGGCCGAATAAGTAAGGGAACGAAAGATAATCCAACGGCTGAGATTGAATCAGTACGTTACAGAGAGCGAGATGATCCAAAAGGAAAGTCAATGATAATGACAAGTTGACAAACTATCTTATCACAATTAAAATCCGTTCGTACTTCCCTAGGAGAAGTCATTTGTAATTTGGTCTAGAAATTAAAATAAATAAATAAATAGTTGATTATCGGTGAAACAACTTCTTCTTCTTCCCTTCCTTCAGACAAGACCATCTCTTTAAAAATTGCTTTAAGGAAACAATTGGTGATCACGGAACCTGTATACTCGAAATGTCGGAAAATCGCGCGCTCCAGCGAGCCCATGTTCTGGCCAACCACATACTCCGATCACCTCCTGCGCCGTCGAACCTCTCCCTCACGAGCGAGGTATGCTTGCAGTACTCTCCGCCGGAGCTCAGCGAGAGCTATGGATTCGAGGTCGAGGAGATGAGGAGATTGCTCGACGGACATAACGTGGAGGATCGGGATTGGCTCTACGGGCTCATGATGCAGAGCAATCTGTTTAACCGGAAAGAGAGAGGAGGCAAGATCTTCGTGTCCCCCGATTACAATCAGCCGATGGAGCAACAGCGCGAGATCACTATGAAGCGGATCTGGTACTTGCTAGACAAAGGTGTCTTTCAAGGATGGTTGACGGAGTCAGGTCCTGAGGCCGAGCTCAAGAAACTAGCTCTGCTTGAGGTTTGCGGAATTTATGATCACTCCGTCTCCATCAAACTCGGTGTTCATTTCTTCTTGTGGTATGTTTCACATATGTTCCTCATTTCTAGTTTCAGTATAAGGAATGCTACAGATGAACCAATTTAGTGTAGAATTGTGGTTTTGCTTTCTAGTTCAAACCCATGGATAGAGTTCCAATGATTAGTTTGCGCCTTGGATGATGATATGCAGCTATAGAAAAGATAATCTTGACATGTGTCTCTTACTCTGAGGATCTATATGTAGTGTCTTAGGTGGTAAGGGAACAGTGTTTTAGCCTCATAGTTATATGTTTTTTCTTTTCTGTGATACTCAGGGGTAATGCTGTTAAGTTCTTTGGAACAAGGCGTCACCACGAGAAGTGGCTGAAGAACACCGAAGATTATGTTGTCAAGGGATGTTTTGCAATGACTGAGTTAGGCCATGGAAGCAATGTAGGGATTTTTTTTAATTGCCATTTTTCTCCTTATGCAAACTACATATATGTCTTGGTGATCGTCCACTGCTATATTGATTTCTATCTATTTCTTTTGATATAGGTACGGGGAATTGAGACGGTGACTACTTATGACCCAAGAACTGAGGAGTTTGTGATTAACACTCCTTGCGAATCTGCTCAGAAGTATTGGATCGGTGGGGCAGCTAAAGTGAGTTGTCATTTTACTTATCTTGAATGTTGCGACATCCTCTTTTCTAGTTTATGTCATTTAGTTTCCCCCTCTGATTTATTCATATATTGACTTTGTATTACTTTTGGTTGTTCAGCATGCAACCCACACAATTGTGTTTTCACAGCTTCATATTAACGGAACCAACCAGGGAGTGCATGCCTTTATCGCGCAAATTAGGGATCAAGATGGTAACATATGTCCAAACATCCGCATCGCCGACTGCGGACACAAAATTGGATTAAATGGTGTTGACAATGGCCGAATATGGTACTGCACACAACTCAATATTTTGTATTTTTACCTTATACTATGGGTGTTTTTAATTCATGAAAGATTGCACTACGATCATAGGTTTGACAATCTTCGAATTCCAAGAGAGAATTTGTTGAATTCAGTTGCTGATGTTTCGCCTGATGGAGAGTATGTTAGCGCAATTAAAGATCCTGATCAGGTAAGTGCTACACCTTGGAACCACTTTTAAGATACAATTTGATATGCTTGTCGAGGTGCAGTGGCAATGTTTCCAATTTTATTTCAGAGATTTGGAGCATTCATGGCCCCTTTGACCTCTGGCCGAGTCACAATTGCATCAAGTGCAATTTATTCTGCAAAGGTACAGATTTTAGTATATGATCTCTTATACCAATTTTTGTGATATAAGAAACTGACTGTTTCAGGAATAAATGTAATTGATTTTAAAATTTATGTGGAAGGTCGGATTGGCTATTGCTTTAAGGTACTCACTTTCGAGAAGAGCCTTCTCTATTACAGCTAATGGTCCTGAAGTCCTCCTTCTTGATTATCCAAGCCATCAGAGGCGACTGTTACCACTCCTAGCAAAGACGTAAGGATCTTTATGAATTATGTATGACCATTATGATTTCCCTCTTGGATGGTTACTAATTTTACCTGTAAATTAATACTCTGAGCAGCTTGATATTACCGTTATCAGTAAATAACATAGATAACAGTGCTTTTGTTGTTCTTTCGTCTCTTTTTCTGTCGGAAAGGACATCTAGAACACTTTTATGCTTAAGTTGTTAGTTGTGAATCTACAGTTTCGACTTGGAAGTCAGTTTTGAACACAAGTTTTGAAGCGAGTTATAGAAGTGGAGATTTTTCAACTTTTTAAGATGGTTGTCAATTTCATTATTTCTCATCTATCACAGATATGCTATGAGTTTTGCTGCAAATGACTTGAAGATGATTTACGTGAAGAGAACACCTGAAACCAACAAAGCCATCCATGTTGTCTCAAGTGGACTCAAAGCTGTTCTCACCTGGCACAATATGCGAACGCTTCAGGTTAGAACCAATATACCAGACATTTTTATGTGAAAAACTTCCTATGAGCCATACCAACGGGGTTTGTTTTTGTTCTTTCTAAGGAATGCCGTGAAGCTGTGGGAGGGCAAGGTGTTAAAACAGAAAATCTAGTTGGTCAGTTGAAAGGTGAATTTGATGTGCAGACTACATTTGAAGGTGACAATAATGTATTGATGCAGCAGGTAGGCTAAGACACATAATTGTGAAACATGATCTCCTTGTTTGACCATACAATGTGGCTTATTCGTTATTATGTGGAATTTAGGTGAGCAAAGCACTTTTTGCTGAATATGTATCGTGTAAGAAGAGAAATAAACCTTTCAAAGATTTGGGATTGGAGCACATGAACAGTGCTCATCCTGTATTGCCAACTCAACTCACATCTTCTACCCTCAGATGCAGCCAGTTCCAGGTTATTTGCCTCATAGTGTTTTCCCTCTTATCATTTATCTAGATGAATTCTAATTTTTGCTAAACATCTCTCATATCTCCGTGCCAGAAAAATGTGTTCTGCTTGAGAGAGCGAGATCTTCTAGAAAAATTTACTTCTGAAGTTGCGCAACTTCAAGGGAGGGGAGAAAGTCGAGAGTTCTCTTTCCTCGTGGTAAGCATTTCTTCTCATATCCAACTTTTTTTTAACCGTTTGTCTGTTCTCCAAACTTCGATACTAATTCAGTAATGGTATCTTCCTCCATTTATATCTTTCATCCGTGCTTGCAGAATCATCAACTTGCTGAGGACTTGGGTAAAGCTTTCACAGAGAAAACAATACTGCAAAGTATTTTGGATGCTGAGGCCAAACTACCTGCTGGCGCATTGAAGGTAAGTAATTTTTCTTGACGTTCTGAACGCTTTTGGTTGAATCTTGGTTGCTTTGCTAGCTAGGTATCATAGACCGTACATATTCTACTGGCATAGGCCACCTTGGGTTTCCAGATGATATGATTTACGTGCTGAGTAAGTGATTGTAAACAATAGGTCGTCTTTGCTGAGATACGAGCACCTGCCGATAGGTTGTAGAAAATGTGGGAATAGAGGAATGTTTACTTCTTTAAGCACACAATAGTTTATCGGCGTTCAGTCGAATAGGAAAAAGCAGAGCTGTGTTCTGTAGACTACTAAGAGTTTATACTAGCAGAGGAACTAAACTAAGCTAACAATCCCCATGTGTTTGATGATAGGATGTGTTGGGCCTTGTAAGATCAATGTACGCATTGATCTGCTTGGAAGAAGATCCATCGTTCTTGAGATACGGTTACCTCTCAAGGGAGAATGTTGGAGATGTGAGGAGAGAAGTTTCTAAGCTCTGTGGAGAGCTTAGACCTCACGCGCTAGCACTCGTCACTTCATTCGGGATTCCGGATGCGTTCTTGGGTCCGATTGCATTTAACTGGGTCGAAGCCAACGCTTGGTCTTCAGTTTAGTTACTACATATAGCCTCTTCCAATAATATCACAGCTCTTACAAAGTTATGTGTTCTTTAATAATTCTTTCAAAACTGTTTTTGTGATGCTCTTGTAATAAAACGGGGTATGTAATATGACTCCAGGGTTTAATCTTTACTTAAACCGGTCCAGATAAAGGATAACGTTTTTATGTTGCTTAAATCGGACATGATAGCCTCGTAATGTAAACTGGTCCAGATAAAGATGTTGCCGGTCAACGAACTTAGACAAGACTGATGGAGTATTTTCGTAAAACGGGACATGATCCTATTTAATCTCGTAATTTAAGTAGAATAAGTACAGTATCTCAGCAACAGTTAAATTTTCTTGGGACACATGAAATGAAGGGAATCTCATATAGAAGTCAACACTCAACAGTCATAAAAAAAGAAAGTAAAATTCAAATAATCTTCTCTCCCTCCTCTCCTCTTCCTCGGGAATCTTGTGGAAAGTGAAACCTTATTCTCGTCGGAACCCCTAGATATGTCGGAGAATCGTGCACTCCGGCGAGCCAATGTTCTCGCCAACCACATACTCCGGTCAGCTCCTCCGCCATCGAACATCTCCCTCACGCGCGAGGTATGCTTGCAGTACTCTCCACCGGAGCTCAACGAGAGCTGTGGATTCCAAGTCGAGGAGATGAGGAAACTGCTCGACGGACACAACTTGGAGGACAGAGACTGGCTTTACGGGCTCATGCTGCAGAGCAATCTGTTTAACCGGAAGGAGAGAGGAGGAGGCAAGGTTTTCGTGTCCCCCGATTACAATCAGACGATGGAGCAGCAGCGCGAGATCAGTGTGAAGCGGATCTTGTACTTGCTCGAGAAAGGTGTCTTTCAAGGATGGTTAACGGAGACGGGTCCTGATGCTGAGCTCAAGAAGTTTGCTCTGTACGAGGTCTGCGGGATTTATGATTACTCCCTCAACGCTAAACTCGGTGTTCATTTCTTGTTGTGGTATGTTCATAAACTAATTCACACATATGCCTAATTCACATTCAAGCACTTGATTTTCCGATTTTGTCCTAATTTGGTATTTGAAAACTATCAAATGAGCGCATTCATGGGATACTCATATGGCATGATTAAGTTCAGGGGTAATGCTGTTAAGTTCTTTGGGACAAAGCGCCACCATGACAAGTGGCTGAAAGACACCGAAGATTATGTTGTCAAAGGCTGCTTTGCAATGACTGAGTTGGGCCATGGAAGTAATGTAGGAGAACTATTTTGACACTTCGCCCATATGAGAACTATTTGTCTTGGTGATCTTTTCATTTCGTTTGTAATGCTTTCAGGTACGGGGAATTGAAACAGTGACGACTTATGACCCAAGAACCGAGGAGTTTGTAATAAACACTCCATGTGAATCTGCTCAGAAGTATTGGATCGGTGAGGCAGCTAAAGTAAGTAGTTTGTGTGGTTTGACTCTGTTTTTTCTCCCCATTGAACTGCTATATACTGACTTTGTATTATGCTTTTGGCTGTCCAGCATGCAACCCATGCGATTGTGATTTCTCAGCTTGATATAAACGGAACCAACCAGGGGATTCATGTCTTCATCGCTCAAATCAGAGATCAAGATGGCAACTTATGTCCAAACATCCGTATAGCTGACTGTGGACATAAAATTGGTTTAAATGGTGTTGACAATGGCCGGATATGGTATTACACACAACTCACTGTTATATGATTGTACCTTATACTAACGCTGTTATCCTTCATTGAAGTTTGCAATATGATCACAGGTTTGACAATCTTCGAGTTCCAAGAGAGAATTTATTGAACTCAGTTGCTGATGTTTCATCTGATGGACAGTATGTTAGCGCAATTAAAAATCCTGATCAGGTAACTGCCAAAACCGATTTTAGGATAAACTTTATATTGTTTTGTGTAGTTACAGTGGTAATATTTCCAATGTTATTGCAGAGGTTTGGAGCATTCTTGGCCCCTTTGACCTCTGGTCGTGTCACGATTGCTTCAGGTGCAATTTACTCTGCAAAGGTACAGACTTTAGTAGTTCGATCTTCATCACCCTACATAAATCTTCTGTGAGATATCTCAGGACTAAATTACTGATTCTTATGATGGCAGCTCGGGTTAGCTGTTGCTATAAGGTACTCACTATCGAGAAGAGCCTTCTCTGCTGTAGCCAATGGTCCTGAAGTGCTCCTTCTTGATTATCCAAGCCACCAAAGACGACTTTTGCCACTCCTAGCAAAGACGTAATGATCTTTACGACTACTGTATTATCCCTCTTGGAAGATTATTATTTCTAACTAAATTTTATGTACACTAGATATGCTATGAGCTTTGCTGCAAATAACTTGAAGATGATTTACGTGAAGAGGACACCTGAAACCAACAAGGCGATCCATGTTGTGTCAAGTGGACTAAAATCTGTTCTCACCTGGCACAATATGCGAACGCTTCAGGTGTCTAACCACAATTTTTATGCAACTTTATGAGAGAAAGCTCCTACGGGACATACTGATGTTATATTTTTTCTTGGTTCTTTCCAAGGAATGTCGTGAAGCTTGTGGAGGGCAAGGTGTGAAAACAGAGAATCGAGTTGGTCATTTAAAAGGCGACTACGATGTGCAGACTACATTTGAGGGTGACAATAATGTTCTGATGCAGCAGGTAGGCTAAGGAACATAATCAATGCTGCAACTTTCCCTGTCTTTTACCATAAAATGTAACTCATCAGTTCTTACTTATGTGGAATATAGGTGAGCAAGGCACTTTTTGCTGAATATGTATCGTGTAAGAAGAGAAATAAACCTTTTAAAGATTTGGGACTGGAGCATATGAACAGTTCTCGTCCTGTGTTGCCAACTCAAATCACATCTTCTACCCTCAGATGTAGCCAGTTCCAGGTTATAACTCATTTGCCTCCTCAAGAATAATTCCCCCTAATCATATATTTAGATAAATTCAACTTTTTGTTAAACATCACCTGTATTTTGTCACTGGCAGAAAAATGTATTCTCCTTAAGAGAGCGAGATCTTCTAGAACGATATACTTTTGAAGTTGCACAGCTTCAAGGGAGAGGAGAAAGCAGAGAGTTCTCCTTCCTTTTGGTTAGCATTTCTTCTCACATAACCTTTTGCATTTCTCATATACTAATGGTTCTTTGCTCCTTTTCTACATCTCCTCTGTGCTTGCAGAATCATCAACTTTCTGAAGATCTAAGTAAAGCTTTCACAGAAAAAGCAATCCTACAAACCGTTTTGGATGCTGAAGCAAAACTGCCAGTTGGCTCCATTAAGGTAAATATGATCACTTTTAGTTGAACAATAGTTTTCTTTTCTTCCAGTTCGGGGTTCACTGACAAATTATGCTAGTCTAGGTTACCATAAGATTCCATATTGGGCGTAATAATTGCTAGTAGTCATGAAATGTAGCAAATATTTCCTTTCTCTTCATGGAAATCGTAGTGCTTTTAAAGTCCAGGGTAATACAATGGTGACTGAAAATGATTATATAGACCTGATGTCATGTATTCCCCCAAAAACACAGGTAGATTATAGACAATGCGAGAGTAAAGAACTGTGTCACTCCTCTAAGCACAATAGTTTATCGGCTTTTCAGTCACAGAGCATTTAGTTGTGGACTATAGAGTAGGTGAAGACTAGGAGAGGAACTAAACTAAAACTAACAAGCTCCATGTGTTTGATGATAGGATGTGCTGAGTCTTGTAAGATCAATGTACGCATTGATCTGCTTGGAAGAAGATCCATCGTTCTTGAGATACGGTTACCTCTCAAGGGAGAATGTTGGAGATGTGAGGAGAGAAGTTTCTAAGCTGTGTGGAGAGCTTAGACCTCACGCGCTTGCACTCGTCACTTCATTCGGGATTCCAGACGCGTTCTTGGGTCCGATTGCATTCAACTGGATCGAAGCCAACGCTTGGTCTTGAGTTTTTTTGTATCCTTTCCATAATTTCAAAACATATATATGAAAGCTGTCGTATTGTTTGTAACACTAGTAGTAAAATTATCAGAGGATTACTCTCCTCAGCTTTTGACGGTTGTCAGAAGACAAGATTTGGGACTATAATAACAGTAATTCTCTTCCGTTATGTGACTCGTCGATGTATAACGGTGACATATAAAAAAGCCTTACTGTCGACAAAAAAAAAAAAAAAAAAAAAAAAAAANTACTGTGCTGCTTGTGGCCACTGTAACCCGAAAATATTGAATACGCGGAGGGGTAGATCGGTCTTTTTGAAAGAATAACAAACTCGTAAATCGTTGATATTTGAAATTTTGAACTTGACAGTGGCACTGTGAGCAACAAACATCATCCCCGAGAGAGAGAGAGAGAGAGAGGATATGAAAGAAGAGGGAGGAAGAAGAATGAAGGCAGGAGGAGAGAAGAAGATATCTCTGGAAGAATACGTTGATTTCGTCAACTCTGGAAAGTCCATCGACTTCACCATCTCCTACCTCAATCAGGTTTTCTCATCACCATTTGATTTTCCATCCGAAATAGATATCATCCGATTCTCCTCCTCCGTTTCTAACCTTTGGATTCTCGAAATAACCGATTTCTCTGTAGATCGTACATATGCACGGTTTCCGAAAGCTGCACAAATCCAATAAGGTAACCACCGACCCCGATCATCTCCTAAATCCGTTGTTGAATCCGTAGAAACTTGGGAATCTGCTTTGGGAAATTCCTTTCTGCCTTCGTCTCCGTGAGATTTTGGTTTAATCGATTTCTCGAAGTTTAAATTAATCCGATTTGGTCACGAGTTTCTGAGAATACTCCGATCATCACGAGTAACCACCGATCATCTCTTAAATCCGTGGTTGAATGATTATTATTGTGTGCATATCATCATCGATGGGATTTTTTGTTGACAGAAAACTGTAGGCGAAGCCGTAGACGCAATGGATCTACTAGATCTCTCTCGCTCAACTCTCAAACAAAACGGATTCTCTTCATCAGCTCCCTTAACTCTCGACCAAGTCATAACCGACATCGAAGGCCTCAAATGGCAGGAATGCTGTCTCACCTCCCTCCAGGTCATCACTTCCGATCAACTTCCTCCAGCACTGCCTATACCTAAGCAGAAATACAACAAGAGGAAGATTGTAAAAGAAACTAAGAAGATGAGGACCAAGACCAAGACCAAGAAGAAGAAGTATGCCAAGAGCATCAGATCTATGAATGAACCAGCAGCAGGTATAACCTCCTGCGACGTAACCACCTTCTGAGTGTTTTTTTCTTTGCTTCTTCTGAGAGTTTCAAGCGTAGCTTTACTACCAGTGCATGCTCCTTTCTAGGTTGGATTGATGAATTCTATATCAATTGGGTCATACGTTTAAATAGGATAACTATGCATTATACGAGAAATATTATAAAAGTGCATATGACTGAACAATATGCTGCTCTCCACACTTTTTTGGCCTGGGCCTTCCTTTAATGCATTTGTCTTTCAAAAAAAGACTAACCAAGATGCTAGCCAAACTACTTGGCGGTTGATACATAAGAACGATATCAAAGTGCATATGAGACATTGTTCCTTAATCGGATGTTAGTGGCCTGAGTGAGAGATATCACTTAACTACCATTTGGACCCATTTTTTTAACTGTTGCCACTATATGAAAAAAGTGGCTTCTTGTTTTTCAAGTGGTCAAAAGCTACAAATTGAAAATTGTGTGTTGACTGCTTCATATTGAAACGGATCATTATATTTACTTAACCTTAAAACAGAATTAATTAACCAATTGAGCTCAAATTACATTACGTAAGCCCAAAAAAAAAAAAGGAATACATAGTTTTTTGGGGTTAAGATTACATATACTTAAGCTCGTACATGTATATAAAACGTAGGCAAAAATATATAATTTAAGAAGAAACAAAAAAAAACACCTCACATCATAGAACACGCAGCATTAGGATTCTCATCGCTAAACTTAGAACCAGTTTGGTGGCTGAAGATAGAGGCATGAACAGGATGCTGCTGGTAAGACGAATAGTCGTTGCTATCATAACCATGCTTGTAATAATTGTAAGAAGAACCCGGGACCGGCGCGTGGTGGTTGATTGGGCCGTTGCAGCCATGAGGGTTGTAGAAGTACCCACCGTTTGTACTGCTGCTTCCGCCACCGAGGAGAGAGCTGTGGTCAGGGTTAAAAGGAAGCTGCCATAGCTCAGCTCGCCGCCCGGTTTTTCTAACTTTCTTCAGGACCTTCTTCTGATCGGCGTAGCCGGTCACCGTCACTTTCTGCTGCACCATGTCGATTTCTACCTCATCCACTCCTATTTTCATTCAACAGAGATGGGATCACTTGATGTTTCTGATATCTTTAGTTATAAACTTTTAAAGATAAATGCAACTCCAACACAAGCACAAACTTTTGTCTTGGTAGTCATTAACTATGATTTACAGAAAATCTACAAAGCAATTCGCTAGATATCAAAGAGTTTTCACCTCTCATCTTTTGAAGGGCAGTTTTAACTCTGCTCTCGCATCCCACGCAATCCATGTGAACTCTCATCTCAATAGTCTGAAGATGGATCAGAGATTGATAAATTCATCATTTACAAGAAAAAAAAAAACACAAACGTAATTAAATCGGAAAACATTTAACTATCATCTTTTAAACAAAACCAAAAGAATTTTTCTTACTGTCATCTTGATCTTTTTGTTGATGATTTTTGAATGTAAGTACTCAGATGCAAAATTTGTAGTTTGTGATGATTAGTTTGATCAATGAATGGCATTGGCATGTGCAATATATATAGTATTCCTTGCTCTTGAAGCTTACGGGCCTATTTTCTTGATATAAATTTATAAGTTTTCTATACTAATTGGAACCATTTAATAACTTAGGGACCATCATAAGGTACTATATTATTTTTGCACCGACCTTTTATTTGTAACGCGTGTAGAGGTGAGTTGGGAAAAGGCTTGCTTCATATGGGCATCCACAACGGCCACTAATTGTAGTTTCATTATATATAATTTTTTTCATGCATTTGCATGCATGTAGTGATTGTAGTCTCGAACATACTTGTAGATAACTAAATTAGCAAAATATAAGAATTAGTTAACTTAAAATTGCATAAATAACTGAAATATTCACATCTGAAAGTTGAAATGCGTTTCGTTTATATAGTCACTTCATAAGTTTGCAAAAGGAAAAATAGAATTCTGTTTTCATGAGACGTGAGGTAATTGTATCTGTATGGAGGGTTTTTAATTGTTGAGTGATCTTTATTGGAAAAAAAAAAAAATTAGACTAGAATTTCAGGAAAATGAAAATGATCGTTGACCTTTAATATGGTTGTAGTTTGTAAATATGAGGGATGGGAGAATATAGTTGACTTATGGAATCAGTTCATGAATGTAAACTTGAGAGTAAAGCATGGGTGATTGACATTTGGTGCTCAGCGGGCGACACTAACGGATCTTGTCCATATTAGCCGACCAATAATGTGTATAATCAAATTGATTAGTGCTTAACCGAACCAGAGTTATATGTTGAACCGGTTTAGAGGGTTTAAGTTCCGCTAAATTCGTGAAGGAATGTGGCCAAGTCAAATAATGTATTGTTCAAAATATTTTGAGGACAAAACTATATCCTTGAACCTTGCGGCGGGAAGTAAGGTGTTTTTGGGATATCTTTAAATTTAGAGGTGTTTACTTGCATATTGTCACTTTTCTCGACGATGTGATTTAATTGCATATTTTGCAGTGTAGGCCCATCAGTGCCTGGTAAATTTTAGCCGAAATACAGGCCCATGTAAGTAAAATAGAAACATAAAAAAAAATGTGGCTGCTGGGATTCGAGCCCAGGTCTCCACGGCCACAACGTGGAATTCTTACCACTAAACTACAGCCACTTGAGTGGTAACCACGATGATAGATAAGTAATTAAATGATAATTATAAATTCCATTAGTTGTCCCCAGTGCATTCCGATAACTGATCCTCTTCCCTTGTATTTAATACCAATAATCAATTTCCCCTTCAGTATTTATTGGTAAAATTTTGGTTTTTGATGATTGTGAAATTTACTCCTCGTCGTAATAAAAGTACCGTAGTACAATTTCACCATCATCAAAGACCAAAATCTTATTACGACAACGAGTAAATGGTAATGCTGTCGGGAGGCGCAATTGGAACAAAATAGAAAAGTCTGTTTATTCCAAGTTTGTATGTCTACTAAAAATCTGATATCTATATTAAACTTTTTTGGGGGTCAATACACATCTTTTAGCATTTTGAAACAACGTTATTGAATCCTTTCTGCTTCCGTTGTTGCGGAATTCAAAAACATACTTATCATCAACTAGAATCCTACATGTAAAAGACAAACAATAATCCGTCTATCATTGCTTCCTTCCTCATTTATGATGGCTTTCATCTTGCAGATCCAAGCTTGTTCTTCACTGGTGAAACAAACACTGCTCCAAAAGATGGGGCATCGATAGCTACGGAGGCTTACAAACAATGTTGGTTGTCCTTGCGAGTCATGGTCCTCACCGTTTGGCCAGAAGGCTATAAAGAACACAAATACACAGTAACTGTAAGACTTAACGAGAGGAAGCTGGAGATGCAGAACATTTGCTTGGTTAGCTAAAGTACCATGGATGTGTGTTTTAAGATGGAGATGGTGCAGTTGCTGTTCCTGTGGTCACGTGATAGCATAAGTCTCACGTGTGGGATGCTTTTCCATGTTTCGCCAAGAGCCGGTTTGGTTTTACCGCCTTCTCCAGCACCCACCGTGGTCCCCNTGGTTCGTCACCTTTAATACAACGGGGAGACAAAAAAGGACTTAACTTTAAAGCACAATGACACACCCAAGGTCCCCAAACTCACTAATACCAGTATAGCGATGTTATGTTCATGCGCCAGCTTCTTAAGCAAATATCCAAGTGCCACCATCAAAGCGCGTCCTGCACACACCAACTTGTGAGTCATTTTTTACAACCACCAGCTCAGCTGTTAACCATTTAGTAAGGAAAAAAGTGATGGACGTACAAGGACATGTACCCTGTGAGCCACTGCCTCCGAGGATTGGGGTAATCAGAGAAGAGATTGAATCAACAACTAACAACCGTAACCGGTACTCGTTCACATTCATCTGCACCTGAAACGTATTAAAAACATATGGTTAACACTAGAATATAAACATAGTAACAGTAAGGAACCTACATCTTCTAGCTAGCTTTATACCTGTGACTTCAAAGTAACCTCTAGACCTTGCAGCGTGTCAAACATTGTATAAATGTCATAGACCGTGTGACATGATATCATGCTCAAGACTTTCTGCACATATATGTTTCTTGTCCATAAATTAAAATAGTTAAGAACTGATGGTATCCGTAACTGGTCCATTGGCTAGGGGACAAGAATTGCAGTTAAGTAAACCTTTCGTAGAGTAGCATCCGAACTGCCACAGATAAACTGAGCAATGCGTCGGGCAGAAAAAGAGTTCCCCGTGTCTATATAAAAGACGCTGCCAGCTTGCTTCTCTGACACGCTCGCAGCAGCTTGCATGCAAATCTACTCATTCATAAGAAATCACCCGAAAGCAGGAAAGGGATAAGCAAAGACAAGGAATCTTTCTACCAACAGTCTCTAAACTCTACAGTTTTTGGTTGCAGCTAAAAAAAATGCTTCAATGGAACAATTCACATGTGATGCGGCAGTATAAGAGCTTGTAGTTTTTATATGTGAATAAACATTTTTCTGAGAAAAGGGAAGTAAATAAAGATGAAGCTTACTTGTGTTTTACCAGAAGACGATGGTCCAACAAGTTCTGTCAGCTGACCCTCACGGAATCCACCTTGAAGCAATGAGTCCAACCTTATAAAAAATAATACAGTAAACCATTTTTAAAGAAAACTTACGGAAGCAGAGTCTGAATTGGTGACAAGACAAGTGACAAGCTCTTTCATTTTGTTATGTAAAATGAGGCGATAAGGTTTCCCTACTCTTTGTCTCCAGTCGAAAGCGTATGCTTATTACGGTGTAGATCCTCCAACAGTTCCACACCGTTCAACCATGGCCGGCACTGAAGTTGTATCAAAGAAAGAATGAGAGTGATACCCTGAAGAAACCCAAGGCAGAAACTTAGCATAACTTTGTTAAAATTCAAAACTCAGTCAAACTCAAAAAAAGGTGAGTTAAGAAGTAACCTCCTTCAATCTATCTGCATTTGGCAGTCGTTGAGCAAAAGCAGCAAGTTCATAGAGATCATGAAGAAGGAAATCTTCAACTGAAAGATAAGAAAAGAGTCCAGCTTTAAGGAAACTAAACCGACACTATAATCACAAAGTGGAGGACTCTTTGATTTCTAATTCCTAAACCGTACCAAACGCAATCCGTCCAACTCCTAAACCGTAAAAGATCAAATTATCCAACTGGACGCTCGAGAATTCAAGCTCTTCGATGTACCCTAATCGGACTAAGAATTAAACAGAAACGAACCTGTTAGAATCCCATGAGAGGCGCAAAAATCTCGGAAGCATGCGTCGATGATTGAATTCTCCCTCTCCAAATGTTTGAGAGGCGCCATTTTTCACACCTAAATCTGTTCAACCGATTAATCGGCTTTCGGCGTAAGGTGACCACGGCGAAGAGGACCAAGGCGGAGGGGTTAGGCGTTGATACGATTTAATCCGCCTGATTTAGGGTTGCAAAATCGAAGAGGAAGAAGATGAGGTAGAAATGACCATTTTACCCTTCATTAAAACCAAATTCGCGAAGGAATGTGGCAAGTCAAATATTGTTAGGAAGACTTTGAGGACCAAACTATCGATGAACCTTGCGGCGGGAAGTAAGGTGTTTTTGGGCTATCTTTAAATTTAGAGTTGTTTAATTGTATATTGTCACTTTTCTCGACAATGTGACTATACTGAAAAAATAAGATATATATATGTGATTTGTGTATTTAATTACTTCGTTCCGATAAATAAAGAACAACCAATGACAAGAAACATCGGGGAAATTAAGAAGGTCACTGTTGTTGCCTTGTTGCTGAAGAAACCCAGTGTCCGTTAACCAAATCGAGATGCCTTCTGAGACGTTCAATTGGGTACTCGCATTCCTCTTTGGTCGTCGGAAAGTAAACGGAGAACGTATCGCCTTTTTGGCCGGTGATCTCTCCGACCCACCAGGCGTCCAAGTCGAAAGCATCGACCTTCTCATCGCGGCTAAACATCGTCGGTTGAGGTAGTTTGGGTGGCATCGGACGGATTTCGTCGGCGGAGATGATCTCGATTAACGGCAGAGGTTCTTCACCCTCCGTCACAAGATTCTTGTACTTAACCTTGTAGAAAGACCCGTTGGGAAGCTTCGACAATACCTTGGCCTCGAAGTAAGACCCCAAGTAACCATCTTCTTTGCTGCATACTTCAACTTGATCTCCTCTCACGAACTCATCCATTGTTAATCAACTTTTTTTGATTTTTTTTTTCTGTTCCTTTGTGAAGAGACGAGTAGAGGGATTGGGCGTATTTATAAAGAGTCTTGTTTCCTTTTTTTTTCCTTTTCGGACTGTTTGTCCTCTCAATTTTTGTTTTTATTTTTTGCTTTTTTTCCTTTTCTTCGTTTAATGGAAATCATATGATTAGCCAATTAGGAGTCGCGCGTAAGACATCTGATTTAACCTTTGCGTATATTTTTTTAGTGGAAATTTATGTGCACTGGTCAGTTATTGATTCTGATCAGACAAATGTGCGTTAGTGATACGATGTGCGTAGTACACATTTACATCAGTGGCTAATCCGAGAATCTCAAATAGCCGAATAAGATACCAAGTTATGTCTATCTGCCACCACTCTAAGCCTTGCCTCACCGATGCTTCAAACGCGTGGTGATTGTTGTGCCAACTCTCTCCCATTGTAAATAAGCTTAGCCACCTTTATTATATTCACAATACCAGATCGGATCTTATTTGTAGGACTAAAGAAAAGATTTAAATATTCATATATAAAATATAGTCTTAGAATTATATTACAAAACGTTACGAGATGTGTCTTTACTCTTTAATCTTCCACGACCTCGAACCCCAAATATGGCATGCCGAGTTTACGAGCCATGTCACGTGGTACCCGATCGCAACTTATAAAATGTAATTCATAAATTTATCAATTTTCATTTGGATATACATAAGATTATTTTTCAAAAGTATATGTATTGTAATATACGTTACGTTACCTTGGATTTGATATAGCGAGTGTCAAATATCCACAAGAGATGGCTGAACCATAATCCTTCCATTGGGCTACGTGGGTCACGGTCTGAATCTGCCAACTGGTGATAGAACCTATATATGCTCACCTAGTTAATCCATCGGATCTCCCTGAAAATGTTTGATATTTGTTCTAACCATACTCCAAAAAGGAAAAAAGGACCCTTTAGGTTTTGCATCAAAGTTAGCTGGAAACTGGTCAGAGCCGCCTAGCCACATTTTGTTTTTTTGCATCAGAAGCAACAAACAAAACTCGGAGATTTTATGGTCTAATATTAGTTCAAAGAGGCAAGTTGGAAGCAAGAACATAATTTTTTTTCGCGATGAAACAGGTCAAAAGTTTTTTCCACACACATTTCAAGGTTCATCGAGATCTTCAATCCTCAGCAGTCATCTATATGCTCAAAAAATTATTGACTAGGTTTCTCTATGTGTCCTAACTTCGCATGTCGCTTTAGTATCTTTTATTTTTTTAATGCCAAAAAACACCTTAATGTTACTGTGTTTTCCCCTGCACATATTAACTTTGCTTTGGTTGACCAAAAAAATCTTTGCAAAAGAATCATATAAGAATATTGACTAGGGGTTTTCTACGAGCACGAAACAGGAGTTATTGAAGTATTATTTCTTACACGAAATTAAATGTATTCACTGGTTATATAACTTATATTCCAATCTGACAAATACCCAGTAGCGTTGGCAAGATAACTTTTGTACGATGTGCATCGTAAAAAACATGATTAAGGGACTTTTTCTTTTTCTTTTCTCTTAGTCACATGTTAAGAATCTTGGCCTAACAGAGGACTTGTTCTATGTAGAAATGTTGCTAAAATAAGGCAGAAAAGGAAAACAATGACAGGTACATTATACAGAGGTATTAATGCCACTGTCAACGTCAGAGAACTTAGTTTATCAAAAACAAAGAAAAAAACTTCTGAAAACCTATTGAATTTGAGGTATAAATAATTGGGTTGCTTGATTTGATATAAGAATAAGAATAATAATAATTGGGTTGCTTGATATTTTATAGACATCATCACACGCATCTCAAGTTTATGATGATAACTGTCTCCGCTAATTCATAACGTACTGAGATGTATTTTTCTTTCAATTGATTTTCTTCAAAACCATTCGAATCTTGCTCTTAGGTTTATTCATATTACTCTCTTAAACTTTTAAGATGGAAGTACATATATAATTTTCTTACACCAAAAATAACATATCAGACTGTCGATGTGCTGTATTTGTTTGAGAGTTGGTTATATAAGTTGCATGAACATTTAAGGAGCAACTCATGGGTATATACGTAGACTAATGTTGTTGCGTCAAAGGTCCACGATGTTAAATGCATTGCTTACTCTTCTTAATTAAATACTCTCTCTATCTACTTTTTTTTTAATTTCCATCTTTAATTAGTATCCTGGCAGGCAGCACATGTTTTCACTGATCCTAACATTCAAATTAATTAATTACTTAATCTACACCCTCGTTTTTTCAATACACCGTCATACTATTTAAAAAAAAAAAAAAAACCTTTGAGACTAATTAGTACGGCTCGGGGTATTTGAGTATTACAATNAAAACCTTTGAGACTAATTAGTACGGCTCGGTGTATTTGAGTATTACAATAAATTCATCTCTACCTACCAGCTAACAGGTAATCGGATTGTCTCCGAATGAGGGTTTAACTAAGAAAAACCCAATGGCCAGTGGCATTTCTTATTTTAGAAGGTCGAACTTCTTTATATATACATATGTACTCTGTTTAAATACGTAGCTCTCTCGACTTGTAAACTAATTCGTCCTGAAATTAACATTAACGCAGACGGAAACATTAAAGAAACGCATTTTGATGCTATCATTCTCACGCAGTGCTTTTAGGATAATTTTTCTACGTTACTTCAGTATACATAACTTCGAAGCCTTCAATCCTTCTACATCATCCCAGCATACACCATGACTTTTTTGCTGGAGTAAATATATATATATATATATATATTTTTTTTTTTTTTTTTTCGTTCATATGGAGTAACCATGATCTCTCTGAACAAAGAAATGTACTACAGTAAATTAATTGTTCACCTAATTTTTTGGGGTGCAATTACTCCATAAATAATTGGGTTGATTGATACTAGCACATACGAATCTGTGCAACTTTAGACGATATCTCGATGACAGGGAAGAAAAAGGACGCACGGACGTGAGTCCGTAAGGCATCCCACGCTTCTTAAAAACTATATATACATTTATCTCCTTCACATATAAAATGAATTTTTACTTTTATTTCGATTATATATTTTCAATATGACTTGCTCTTAGATTGATGATTATTCATTCTTATATATTAAACTTGGATAGTAATATGCAAATATTCATTTAAAACAAATATTAAACAAAAATTTTAAGAATATAATTGATTATAGTCATTTAAGTTGGAAGACGTAAGACATTCATTTATTTTGGAAAATATTAACCATGATTTTAGAACAGAGAAAGAAAAACATAATTAATCGTGAACTTATATAAATGTTCTAGAACTTAGATTACTTTTCCAATAAATTTCTGATTAGTGTCTCATGCGAATAATTCAAATCTTAAAAAAAAACATCAACGAACGAGAGCCAACTTCTGTTTTTGGAATTCCGAAGGCAATTTCACATCGGTGGCTAATCCGAGAACTTCAAATAGTCGAATGAGGTACCAAGTGATATCAATCTGCCACCACTCCAATCCTTGCCTCGCCGATGATTGAAACGCGTGATGGTTGTTGTGCCAACTCTCTCCCATCGTAAATAAGCTTAGCCACCTTCATTATATTCACAAGATAGTCAGACGACCGTCTTTTAATAGTAAACAAAATATTTGAATATTCACATATAAAACGATTTTTGTTTGCTTTTTTTTTTTAAGATCAATTCCTATAGCTATCTAATTATCACGCCGAAATTTCAACCCGTTCAACTTCTAGTACTCGATGTTTTTGATTTTTTTTTTTTGTATATACTAATTATCGCACCAAATTGGTTCCCCCACGTCTTATTGATGTGCTTAACTTCTTATAATGACAGTTAAATAGTTGAATTATCATATAGGATTATTAATATTATATTACCAAACGTTACGAGATGTGTCGTTAGTCTTCCACGACCTCGAACCCCAAATATGGCATGCCGAGTTTACTAGCCATGTCACGTGGTATCCTATCACACCTCCAACGCCCTGTCATCAAATATCATCAAATTCGTAATTCATAGTTATATCAAATATCAATTGGATAATACATACTTTAAATATACATATATATAAACTGGAGGAGATCCCGGATCGAAGCCTACACTAATATATGGCCAGGTGGAAAATTCGGATATTTACTCTATTTATCTATATTGACCAACCATAATAAGAATCGCAGAGGAAAAATTCTACTACAATCCTTTAATTTACAGGCTAAACCTTTGAACTACTAGTTAATCTTTCATACATTTTTTTTATTGCAAAAAGAAAAAGATTTACCCCGCCGCATGTAAGGTAAGGTAAACCACCGTAGAGATAGAGGACGGTCCAAAACATTAAGACGTGGAAACCAATTGTCTTTCGTAGAAACCTATAGAACCATTGCTGCTTCAAGTCCATCACGTTATTACGTCCACCACACTATTACATAAATTTCCATTGTTACAAAACAACATCATTAGTCATATTAGGAAGAAAATAAGAGAGACATTTATACTTCGACGTTACCTTATATTTTATATAAAGGGTGTCAAATATCCACATGACATGGCTGAACAAAAATCCCTCCTTAGGGCTATGTGGGTCGCGGTCGGAATCTGTGAACTGGTGATGAAACCTATGTATGCTCACCCAATCCAATGGATCACCCTGGGAAATATTCGATATTCTTTTCTAATCATACTTCAAATAAAAAAAAGCATTTGACATGTATAGTATGATACTTATTGCTTAGATGATCAATAACTCGGTTTTTGGTTAACAAAAAATATATAAATAAGAAACCGAGTTTTGACCTGAAGAGCAAAAACAGCAGCGTAAGCAAAAGGATATTCAAGCCATTTTGGGAGCTTAAAGCTCCGATGAGCCAAGTTCCTATGATACGAGAATGTGATGAGCAGGTTAGTCACTGCGACGAGAACCAGACCGAACCGTAATGCTTCCCATTTGTAGTAAAATGGTGCTATGAGACACAAAAAGTGCACAATCGTGACGGTTATAGCTCTTGCTACATCGGCCCACGTCCACTCTCTCTGAAAATATGCTCTCTTTTCCTTACGAACCATGCCGCTTTGGCTAGAGCCATCGTCTCTAGTTGGATTACACATATCGACCTTTGAGGAGTTGCACTGGCTAGTTTTAGTTATAACTAATAGTAAGTTGTATGAACATAAGATTGAGAAGACATGGGTATATATGAGCAAAAATTGTAGCGTCACGGTCTACCTTTTTAAATGCAATTCACGACTCTTCTTAAATGCTCTCTATCTACTTCTTTATTTAATATCATGGCAGCAGCACATGTTTTCACCCATGCCAACACTCAAATAATTTTTTTTTACAGCCTATATTTTTTTTGTTTTGATATACCATTATGAAAGAAACAAGAAAAAAATCTATACTTGGTACGTATTTGAGTAATTACGGCACCTCTACTGACCAGCTAACACTTAAATTGGTTTGTCTCCAAATGAGGATATAACTAATAAAGCCCCAACGGCCAAGGCCATTTCTTTGACCAAATTTCTTTATATTTATATCATCGAAATACTTAACTTAGCAATCCCGACTTACGATCTGGTAAAACAATCCAAAAATTTATATTTACACAGATGATGAGATTAGTTCTATCATGAAGTATATATATATATTTTTTATAAAAAAAGAACACACAAAAGTAAAACATTTGTAGTCATTTGATTTTGAAGTGACAACTCATGAATCAAAAAAAGAATATGTCAAGGATTTCTATTGACAGAAGTATTTTACAGGGATTTAACAACCCCTAGCGAGTACAGTATCATGAACCAATAAATGTGGGAGACAAGTGGATTATTTGTTTTGGGACAATATTAATCCGTATTACCCCAAGGAAATTCAATGAAAATATCAAAATAAGTAAACGGTGTCGTCAAAATCCAACGGTCGATGCTAAAACGCCGTTAAAAATGACAAGAAGGAAAAGGACGCGTCAGTAAAAAGTTAAAACGCATATAATAAATAAATCGAGGGTAAGTAAAAAAAGAAGAAGAAGGGTATTTGACTATTTGTTGTTGGTCAAAACCCTAATATCGCAGTTGAAACCCCAGTGTTGTTCTTCGCGCCGTCTTTCCCAACTCTCACCGGAGAGAATGAGTACAACGACTGCTCCTCCGCCGGGACACCAGTCGAAGATTGACCCGAAGAACGTAAACAGAGCGGTGAAGTCTCTGCTAAAATGGTGGGAGTCCAAGTCCAGCAATCCCCAGAAGTCAGAGGAGGTGGAGAACAAGGACGGGTTCGTGTACCTAGTGGTGACACTGAAGAAAATCCCCCAGATGGATCGGACGAATCCGGTGATGATCCCACTCCCTCATCCTCTCATCGATTTGGTGGAAGATTCGCCGGAGCTCTGTTTGATCATCGACGACAGACACAAGAACAAAATCACAAAGGAAGCTGCTTTGAAGAAGATCGAATCGGAGAAGATTCCAATCAGCAGCGTGATTAAAGTCTCCAGATTGAAGTCCGATTTACCGAAACTAGAGTTAGAGGAGGGGAAGCGACACGAGCTCTATTTCACGGAGAGGAGGCTGATGCCGCTTTTGCCTAAGCTCTTGGGGAAGGATTTCGTCAAGAAGAAGAAGACTCCCATTGCGATTAACCTCAGGAACGGTAATTGGAAAGAGCAGATTGAAAAAGCTTGCGAGTCGGCTCTCTTCTTCGTCGGGACTGGTACTTGCAGTGTTGTCAAAGTAGCCAAGTTGTCGATGGGAAAGAAGGAGATTGCAGAGAATGTCGTGGCTGCTATTGACGGGATTGCTGATTCGATCCCTGGTAAATGGAGGAATGTTAAACTGTTTCATGTCAAGCTGCTTGAGAGCTTGGCGTTGCCTGTTTATCAACCACAAAGAGATGTTGAAGCCTAAGTCAATGAACAATGTGGATGTGATTTAACATACACAATATAGAAAAGGTAATGATCCATCTGGTTACGCAATTTTTGGTTCTCTGATATGATGCTGTAGTGTTCTTTATTAAATTATGCCCAAGACTGAGCTTAACTGTGATTACAAATGCAACAGATGATTTGAATACAGAGAAAAACATCACTTGTTTTAAAATGTTCTGGTCTAGTTTGGTTTGTTTGATCTGCAAAAAACACTTATTATGCTTAGATGCGAGCAAGCAGACGTAATCACATAAAACTGGCTTTCAGAAGTTACATCTTCATGTGTTAAAAGGCAAGAACACTGTGTTAAAGTGGCTGTTTGAATTTGATGGGATAGAATGGCTTGGTTATGTATAAGAAATAATCTAGTTTTCCTACTTTCTTTTGAACTAACCTTGTCATCTCAAGCGTTTGTTCCATTGATAATGGATAGGCAAAGATGATTTGATGATCTCTGCAGTGTCCAATTAAACCCTGCGTTTCCATCTCTTGCTCATACGTAAAAAAACTTGTTCGGACACTCAATTCGAAAACTTGGGTATTGACTCGAAAGCTCCTATGTAACTCTACATTTTCATCACTAGAGCTTCGAAATTATGACCGAGAGCCTGAAAAGTTCATAAATCAAATTCAAATCTTAACCGAGATGAAAACCACTGTAACAATTAAACCGAGTGAACATATGTGACCTCACCTAACAATAACAACTAAAAAATGGGAATAATTTTTGACCCCATTTGCAACATAAACTACAGAATGAAAATTATTTACATAATATTATTTTGTGGGGAGCACTTAGCAGAACAAATCTGTGTAATCAGAAAAGAACACATGATCTCATTAATAATTTAAAAGATTGCTTTTGTCTAGAAAGAAAAAAAAACACTTTATAATAAATGATGAAATAAAAAGTAACCGAATTTCTTTTATAGAAATCAAATGGTTGCAAAATGTCTTTAAGTTAAGCTTGATTACCCAAAATTGGGAAGCTATGATTGGGTGGATTGGGAGTATTCATTCGATTCCCTAAAAATCTTTGTGAACCATGACAAATTCTATTTGATGGAGTTGATTTCCATCTTTAACTAATTTAGTTATCATTAGTTGCCTAATGCAGAGTTGATCAGAAAATTCTCGTGCTTATTAACGAAAAAAAAGAAGATTTGTGATTGGAGCGTTACATTCACGCGCATGCTTAGTCTCCGGTGGGTCATCCTATGTCGTTGATCCATTTTTTTGTGAAATTTTAGTCTTTACTCTTGGTTCAGTGGGTGAGAGAGAGAGAGAGAGAGAGAGAGAAAGCGTAAAAAAGTAAAGAGCACATGGCCTCATTACCATTGGGGCCTCAGCCTCATGTTCTTGCTCCCCCGCCGCCGCAGCCGCAGTTTCACGACGGAGACGCTTTGAAACGCCGTCCTGAAATGGATTCCTCTAAGGTTGTTCCAACTCTCTGTTTTTTTTGTTGTTGTATATATATTTTGTTTTCTCGTTTGTGTTTGGTAAAGAGTGCATTTGAAATTCTAGTTTGGTGGCTGTTGTTCTAGATCTTCTCCGATCTAGCTCCTTGTTTCTTTGTTTTATGTTTCACTACAACACTAGAATCGAATCTGTATATACTCTCTGCTTCATGTTTTCGTTTCGTCGCTCCTCCTGATCTGAGCTCATCGGAGAGATTTTTCCTCCAAGGAGGGGGTTTAGATATTAAAACTGCTGTTTTGACTTGATTTTGTTTGCATGCAAATAGCTATTGGGATTACTCATGTTGACGTTCTGTTTATCGGATTTGTCAGCAGTAGAGTAAACCTTTGAATCCTGTTTATCAGACATACGTTTCTAACATTTCACTGGCTGCTAGCTATACCACTGATTGGTTGCATATCTTACTAGCTTTGAGTTTTCCTCTTTCACATCTTTTTTGTTGTTTGGATTATTTTATTTCAACATTGTTCACTCTTAGGTACAATTTGTTTCCAATTATTTACTTTCAATACTGTTCATTTTTCAAAGTACAGTTTCCAGGTAGAACTCTGAATTATTCACTCTTGCCAGGTTCTGGGGGGGGGGGGGATTTNTTACTATAGTTATTATTTTTTGCCCCCATTACTTCCTCTGTCTCTCTGCTTTCTATTATGCAACCGGCATTTATTCTGGATTATCTTTTTGGCTTTTCCTTCCTTCACTCTGCCACTCCTTATCCCTTTGGTGTGCATAACGAATCTCTGTCTTTTTTTCTTTTGTACGATATCGAATACCACAAAACTGTTAAGCATATAGCTTCCATCACTATTGTTTACCTTTGTTTCTATTTTAACCTATGCTTTACCCTTTTTTCGGCCTTCCAACTAATTAGTTGGTACCTGTTAGCGTTAGCTTTACTTTTCGTTGCTTTAAATCTCTTCTTCTTAGGAAACAAGGCAAGCTGTTTTTAGATATTGATGAAACTAGCTGTAAAATGATAAAACCAAGTAGTTAGTATCATTTATGTAATAGCAATAACACTGGTTCTCATACAGTCATATTAAAGATGTTGTTTGTTTAAATGGAAGGAAGCAGTAAATGCTTACCATCTCTCTTCCACCTTGTAGTTGATCAGAATAGTTTTATGACTATAAGGCAATAACTAAATATGTGAGGTGGATTGCAGGAATTGTCTGCTGCTGTTATAGATGGCAATGATGCCCTTACCGGTCATATCATCTCCACCACCATTGGGGGGAAAAACGGTGAACCCAAGCAGGTTGGATTTTAATCTTTGTAAAAAAAAAATTAAATAACTGACCAGCAGTTAATTCGTAAAGTTGTTGCAGTCCCGTCTTACATTATCTTCATTCTGTCCCTTACAGACCATTAGTTACATGGCTGAGCGGGTTGTTGGAACAGGATCGTTCGGAATTGTTTTCCAGGTATACCGTCTTTCCAATGCTAGTATAAGTCATAATTTTCCTTTCCCTCCCTGACCAAGCCAGTAAATCATAATCTTAGGCAAAATGCTTGGAAACTGGAGAATCTGTGGCCATTAAAAAGGTCTTGCAAGATCGACGTTACAAAAACCGTGAGCTGCAACTTATGCGACTAATGGATCATCCGAATGTCATCTCCTTGAAACATTGTTTCTTCTCTACGACGAGTAAAGATGAGCTCTTTCTCAACCTCGTTATGGAGTATGTCCCTGAGACTTTGTACCGGGTTCTGAGGCACTATACAAGTTCAAATCAGAGGATGCCCATTTTCTATGTCAAACTTTACACGTATCAAGTATGCACTGTTATTTGGAGATTTCCACACACATACCCTCATTTGATTGAGATTACTCTGAAAATGATTTGAATATATCTAACGCAGATCTTCAGAGGTTTGGCTTACATCCATACTGTTCCTGGTGTTTGCCACAGAGATGTGAAACCCCAAAATCTCTTGGTATGTTAGCTAGCATGGCATGTGTTTTGTAACCTTGACTAATTTATGAATCTAACGTACTGATGCATACTGTAGGTTGATCCCTTAACCCATCAGGTTAAGCTGTGTGATTTTGGAAGTGCAAAAGCATTGGTAAGGGTGTTATCTTTTTATCAACTATTGTAGTGTGGATTTTACGAATTATATATTGCTTTTCCCCTATTTCTCAGAATTTATATAGAGAAGTATAGACGCTATCAGCATGTTCTCTCTGCACATTGAAGCATTCATTTCATGCTTTTAGTAACCATTTTTAATGTCTGGCAATTCACATTAGGTCAAAGGTGAAGCAAACATATCATACATCTGCTCTCGTTATTATCGAGCTCCAGAACTCATCTTTGGAGCCACCGAGTATACAGCATCCATAGATATATGGTCTGCTGGTTGTGTTCTGGCAGAGCTTCTTCTTGGGCAGGTAGTGTGATTTCTATGCGTTAATTATCTTGTTAGATAAAGTGGCTTTTCAAATGGTGCCCACTCAATGTTATATCATCTCTGTCTCTTTCTTTACAGCCGTTATTTCCAGGAGAAAATTCTGTCGATCAGCTTGTGGAGATCATAAAGGTGAGGTCTCCATTATTAGACGAATGCCTGGACTTTTTTTTTCTTTTTCTCTTTGGTATATAAGATACCTAGAATTTGGTAGATCTGTTACAATAACTACTTGTTGCCTTGGTTTAGGTTCTTGGTACTCCAACTCGTGAAGAAATTCGATGTATGAACCCGAACTACACAGATTTTAGATTCCCTCAGATCAAAGCTCACCCTTGGCATAAGGTAATTCATCTCACCTTTTTTTTTTTCCTTTCTGGTCAAACAATAATACTGTATAACTCACTACCTGAACAATAATCATAGAAGCAAAATGTAGATTGACACATGTCTTTCATTCATAACATCGACCATATTCTGTCCCCTTAAATTCCAGGTTTTTCATAAGCGGATGCCTCCAGAAGCCATTGACCTCGCTTCTAGGCTTCTTCAATATTCACCAAGTCTACGCTGCACTGCGGTCAGTATCTGTTCTTTTTGCTTATATTAGAAATTAAAATGTGCGTAACTAAACAAAACAACTTTGTACATGAGAATGAAACAAAAGAAGGGGATTTAACCAAAAATAGAAAGGAAAGTAGAAGATTAGGTATTCCGAATTTGTGAATGAGAGATTACCACAGTCAGTATGACAGTATCAACTGTAAACACTCTGTTGTAATATATTATTTTGACTTTTAGTGATGGGCTCATAGAAGCTCGTCATTAAAAGTCAAACAATCTATCACAGCAGAGTGTTTAATAGACCTGAAGTTTGTTCTGACATATATTTTATTTCTTCCTTTAGCTTGAAGCATGTGCTCATCCGTTTTTCAATGAACTCCGAGAGCCAAACGCCCGTCTTCCAAATGGTCGCCCATTACCGCCATTGTTCAACTTCAAACCCGAGGTAAAAAATGATTATAAACTCCTGATTGCTGGGTGTTTTCTTTCCTTGGAACTCCAAACAATAACCCGATATATACAATTCCCAATTGCTGTTCTTTTACTGTGGAAACAGTTAAGTGGAGCTTCATTGGAGCTGATCAACAGGCTAATACCTGAGCATGTAAGACGACAGATGAGCACAGGATTACAAAACACTTAAAAACTGTGGACGTCTGAAGAAAAGAGGAGAACAGAGATTTCACTACTTCTACCTGATATTAGGCAGGATCTACATTATATTAACCACGACTATTATCAGCTTCTATATACCCGTAAACTCCTATGCAGCTCTGTTGAGAAATCAGAAGCTGATAGTTGCGTATTTCTGTATATGTTTTTGTCCGTAAAACAATTCTGACAGATGCGTAGAGGGAAGAAAAAAAATGAAGGTTATGGAATGAGACCATAAACAGTCCTTTTTATTCAGTTATCTTTAACACAAGACGGAGAAAATGAGACTTAAGACTATAACTGAGAACTGATTCGACTATTCGGTAGTACTAAAAACAAAAACAAAAAAAATTCATGGATCTGGTATCTGAATTGAAATGTTACTTGGGTGAAGATTTGCATTTGTTAAGTTTATTACAAATATACATACAAGTGGCGGGAGTGTCAAAGACAAAATACCAATCATGTACCTTCAATTTAAAACCCCTTACAGGCCGAAGAAGTTACCAAAGCATTAACATTATCTCAAAAAGTAAATTGTTTCTTATTTCTTTTTTTCTTTGATTGCAAGAGCCAAGAAATTATCATTTTGCTGTCTGACCCCCTAACCAGACCAAACCAAACCTAGAATCCCAGTCTAGTTAGAGCAGCAGCCCATCCTCTTAAGAACCGATCCGTCTTCTTTGACGTTTATGGTCTCTCCTTTCTTTGGTAAATCAGATGAAGTTCCTCCTTCTCTGTTGGATCCATCGACGCTTCTTTTGCTCACTATCTTGTGAATCTGAGCGAGCACTTGAGTGAAGGCGTTTTCAACATTGGTTGCATCCAGAGCTGATGTCTCCATGAAATAGAGGGACTCCCTCTCAGCAAAGGCTTTAGCTTCTTCTGTTTTTATAGCTACCAAGTGACGCAAATCGCACTTGTTCCCTATAAGCATGACGACAATGTTAGGGTCGGTGTGTCCCCTTAGTTCCCTCAACCATCTCGCAGCGTTCTCAAACGTGGAGTGCCTTGTCACGTCGTAGACAAGTAAAGCACCTACAGCTCCTCTGTAGTAAGCACTCGTGATTGCTCGGTACCTATCAAAAGCATTGTTTTCAAAGATGTTAACAGAGACAGTAACAATAAGCTATTTTTAGTAACCATACTAGTCATATGACAGTTGTTATACAGCAGGCAATCAACGTATCTACCAAAACGGTTACTCTGTAATTAAAGTACCAATCGCAAAGAAATACGAATCTATGTCACAAGAGCAAAACCAAGAGTAGTCAAAATGTGGTTGAAACGCTAAGTATATTGATCAATATTTTGGACTAATCTACAGAATTTTGAGTCAGAGTCGCATAATTTGTCATCGCTTAAGACTCTTACCGATCACTCAAATAAAAACTCGAGACTTTCAAGAAGAAAGCCCAACGAAACCTTATCCTAAGGATTGAAATCAAAGTAAGCAGGAAAAAAAGAAAGAAAGACGTGATCGGACCTCTCTTGACCAGCAGTATCCCAAATCTGAGCTTTGACGACTTTGCTTTCGACTTTAAGAGTCTTGGTGGCGAACTCAACACCAATAGTAGACTTGGACTCGAGGTTGAACTCGTTCTTTGTGAATCTCGAGAGCAGATTCGATTTGCCGACACCGGAATCGCCGATCAAGACGAGCTTGAAGAGGTAATCGTAGTCTTCGTCGGCTTTGTAACCAGCCATGAGAGAAGATCGGAACTTTTGCTTTACGGAATTGGGGTTACTGTTTGTTTCTGATGATAATGATTCAGATAATGACGATGCAAGGCTTTTGTCCGGTTTGGCTCAGTTTCGTTTTACTATGCTTCTTCTTTTTTTCTTTTCTTTTTTTAACTAAAAGATTTTTTTTTATATATAAAAAAAACAGAAAACTATTTGAGTCGTTTTAAATATGATTCCGCTAAATCCGTTGCGTTTTGGGGGAGATATAGGAAGTTGTTAAGAACCTCCTCCCTACTCAAAAATATCGGTTTTCATTGGTAACATAAGTTATCATTGATTTATTTTGAATTATGGATATAACTCAAAAATATTATCAATTATGAGTTAATTTTAAAATTTTGAGTTAGTGTTTGAGTTATAATGTATTGTAATTGAATTAAAATTTTAAGTTAAATCCTTTGTAAAAAAAAAAAAAAAAAAAAAAAAAAAAAAAAATTGGAAACAAAAAAATAAAANATTAAATTAACATCAACAAAAATTCCATATATTAGAGGTTAAGTTAGCATTTTTATTTTACTATAATCTACTACTCACATTTTTTTCAATTAATTAATAAAACATTTTCATAAATTATATACCATATCATTTTTACTACAACTTTAATCAAATTATAACTTCAAATCTAATATTATATGTCACCAATCACAGCCATCATTTCAGTATTTTCAAAATCTAGGATTTTGTTTACTAAAACTCCCTTCTATAAAACAAATAAAGTGACCTGATTTTGAAACTTTGGTAAAACAAACATATACTGCATTATTTATGATGAAGAAATTACTACTTTCAAATTTATTTTTGGGGGTACACATAATAAGATTGCATAATATTAATATCTAATCAAAAATTTAAATCAATATAACATTAAATTTAAAAATTATTAAAAAAACGACTATATATACCTTATCTAATAAGTAATACACATGAATTTTAAAAATACATTATCAGAACTAATTAACCAAACAGTAAATTTATCCATTTCTTTTTTATATTATTTAAATTTTTATAACAAGTTTTGATATATATCTATTATATTTCTTGAAATAACGATTTTAAATAATTTGAAACAAACTCGATAATATATTATATTTAAACCAAATATGTTAAAATTTGACTATCATACCTTGTAAATTTAAAATATACGAGTTTTCAATTCAAGCTCAGTTATATGTTGAATAGATTAGTTCATATTATTAAAGTCACTAAAATTCCATCACAACTTTATATATATTAATACTTTAATATCTCATCGATAAAGTTGAAACCAAAAGATCATTTATATATTAAATTTTCAATTTTGGAAGTAGAATTTTTTTCTTAAAATACAGTACTTAAAAGCCACAATAATCGTGTATATATCTTCGGTTGCATACTATATGTGTTCTTACCAATAACTTACAATATAATTATTTGAATACGAGTAATAACATAACGACATAATTGTACAAACTATTAAACTATGTGTTGTGTTCTGGTCAATACATTTTTTTATAGAGAAAACAAAACAAAACAAAACCACTCTAATATGAATTTGCCTAAAAATCTAGATAAAACATATTCATCAACATCATAGACTCGTAAAACCCTTATTTAAATCTGGGATTTATCTTATTCTGACTGTTATCCTGATATTTAATTCACACATCTATAGTATAAAATTCACAACTACAATCTAAACATTGACAACACAAGAAATGGATCCGTTGTAAGTTGTAACTGCAAGCCTACAACTAATCAATCATTAAAGAGTAAAGACAAATTAGATAAAGGTGCAACCAACAATTAATTGACCAACTAGTTTCATTATTTTTAATCGAATGCAACCATAATTATATCCCCGAAGATTACAACGATCCAAATAAAAACGTAAGTAACTTGATCACTCCTGTTCACCACTCGCTTAAAGTGTCCCCTGTTTCGACACGTGTCGAAGTGTCCAAAAATGAGGTTCTAGACACGTTTGGTAAGCGCGAGAGCCAGCCCCCTAGGCACTACCTCATTAGCAAAGAGTGGTCCCCACACGTCGCAATACGGCAGCATCACGCGTCCTCACGTTGTTTCTCCATGTCACGTGTCCGCCTCTCCACGCGCTTCTGTATCGCGTGATGTAACTGTTTGGACACATGCCAGCTGGCAATAGTGCGAGTCCGGCTGGCTACTTGCCTTATCCAAATTTTCTAAACGAAAGGGAATGATACTACAACGAGGCTGTCACTTCTTTCTGCGTCACGGTTCAATCAAATTGGTAGTCAAGTACGTTGTAAAAAATGACATGTACTTTCTGGACAGCGAAGCAAAGACTCGGTGACGGTCGTGTCGATTTTAAAAATAATCACAGTCATAGCTCCTTCGATTTGACCAGTAAAATCATAACAACTTTAAAATAAACAAAACTAAAAAAAAAAAAATATTCCCTTTGAGATTCACATATCCAACAGCTTCCATATCAAACACGATGTACGACTGTTATACGTACGACTTTACGCTAAAATATCACAATCCCACCTTTGTTTCCAAAGCTTCTAAAACTTGCCCCTATAGTTCTAACAAAGGCGATGGAAAACCCAATATTTTTTTCCTTATAACAATTACATGTATATATTTTCGTAAAATATTTCCCTCTTTTTGTCGATATATCCTCCCTTTGTATCATATCCATTAGTTCTATATATCCTCCCTTTGTCAATATATCCTCCCTTTGTATCATATCCACTGCTTATAAAAACAATGGAAGGTTTAATCAACTTTAACATGTTAACCATCCATATGATAAAAAAAGACTGGCCAACCTGTATAAAAGGAAAGGTTATCTAATTTTTTTGGTAAGAAACTTTAGACAATAGAGGAAAATATAGTGGTGAGAGTAGGTTCGTGTAGAGAATAGAGGGGTATATATGAAAATAGAGTAAAATACACATATGAGGCTGGAAACAGAGATTTATATTTTATTTCTTTTTAGAGTATTCCATATAAACCCTAGATTAAATTTCACGTTTCATTTTTGGGTTAGATAGAAGATCAGATTCTTCATTTGCCAAGGGAAGGAAAAAGAAAAGGTGAGTCTCGATGCGTGACAAATCCAAAGGGGATTATTGTTTTAGTTTTCTGGGTCCTCCGCTTTTGTGTTTGCTGAATTGAGGGATCGGGTCGCTCCGATTTAGATTTTTGTGCATCTGAAAGGTGAACCTTCCTTGCGTTTTCTTTTGTAGCTGTTTAGGTTGTGATTACATGGATCTTGCTTTTCCATGATAGGAATGTGTCATTCTTTCGATTTTAATAGTTTTTTATTTTATTGGTTTGTTCTTAGCTCAGTGATAGGAAGAGGATTAGTGATTGTTGTTGGTATCTGGGTCTTACTCAAGCTCTCTGATTTGGGCTTGATGGGTATTCAATTCACTAAAGTTTTGATTTTTTTTGGATATCTCCGTGCGTAGATCTTGTTGAGAGTTTGTTCGTGGAGATTGTTCTTACTACATTATTTTTTATGATGCAGATTTATTTGAGCTATTGTTTAGTTTTCGTGGATTCTTCTAGCCATTGGAGACAGCGAAGATGATTTCGAGGTCGTACACGAACTTGTTAGACCTGGCGTCAGGGAATTTCCCTGTCATGGGAAGAGAGCGTAGGCGGCTTCCTAGGGTCATGACAGTTCCTGGTAATGTCTCCGAGTTTGATGAAGATCAAGCTTACAGTGTCTCCTCCGACAACCCCTCCTCGGTTTCCTCTGATCGAATGATCATTGTCGCTAATCGTCTTCCCTTGAAGGCCGAGAGACGAAACGGAAGCTGGAGTTTCAGCTGGGATCAAGATGCACTCTATTTGCAGCTCAAGGACGGTTTGCCTGAGGATATGGAGGTTTTATACGTTGGATCTTTGAGCGTTGATGTTGAACAACATGAACAAGACGATGTGGCGCAGATACTCTTGGACAAGTTTAAGTGCGTTCCGACTTTCTTCCCTCCTGATTTGCAATCCAAGTTTTACGACGGCTTTTGCAAGAGGCAGCTATGGCCACTCTTTCACTACATGCTTCCCTTTTCAGCTGATCATGGTGGAAGATTTGATAGGTCTCTGTGGGAGGCTTATGTAGCGACAAATAAGCTCTTCTTCCAGAAAGTTATCGAGGTTATTAACCCTGATGATGATTACGTCTGGATTCATGACTACCATTTGATGGTCTTACCTACGTTTCTGAGAAGACGGTTTAACCGGATTCGGATGGGTTTTTTCCTCCACAGTCCATTTCCTTCATCCGAGATATACAGGTCTCTTCCTGTTCGTGAAGAGATCCTTAAGGCGTTACTAAACAGCGACCTCATTGGCTTCCACACATTCGACTATGCTCGTCACTTCCTTACTTGCTGCAGTCGGATGTTGGGTCTGGAGTACCAGTCTAAGAGAGGCTACATCGGGCTGGAGTATTACGGGAGGACCGTGGGAATAAAGATCATGCCTGTGGGGATCAACATGGGTCGGATTCAGTCGGTGATGAGATATTCTGAGGAGGAGGGTAAGGTGATGGAGCTCAGAAAGCGTTACGAAGGGAAGACAGTGTTGCTTGGTATTGATGACATGGATATATTCAAGGGCATAAACCTGAAGCTTCTCGCTATGGAACAAATGCTTAGGCAGCACTCGAATTGGAGGGGAAGGGCTGTCCTTGTTCAGATTGTAAATCCTGCTAGGGGTAAAGGTATTGATATAGAGGAGATACGTGGTGAAATTGAAGAAAGCTGCCGGAGGATCAATGAAGAGTTTGGGAAACCTGGATATCAACCTATCGTATATATTGATACTCCGGTGTCGATAAATGAAATCAATGCTTATTACCATATCGCTGAGTGTGTAGTCGTTACAGCGGTTAGAGATGGTATGAACCTTACACCCTATGAATATATCGTATGTAGACAGGGTCTGCTCGGGTCTGAATCAGATTTTAGTGGCCCAAAGAAGAGCATGTTGGTTGCATCCGAGTTTATTGGATGTTCTCCTTCGCTTAGTGGTGCTATACGGGTAAACCCATGGAACGTCGAAGCGACTGGAGAAGCGCTGAATGAGGCCCTCTCGATGGGGGATCCTGAGAAACAGCTGCGTCACGAGAAACATTTCCGGTATGTTAGTACTCACGATGTTGCGTTTTGGTCAAGAAGTTTCTTGCAAGACCTAGAGAGGATATGTGTGGACCATTTCAAGAAAAGGTGTTGGGGGATGGGGATTAGTTTTGGTTTCAGAGTTGTGGCACTCGACCCTAACTTTAGAAAGCTTTCAATACCATGCATCGTGTCGGACTACAAGAGGGCGAAAAGCAGAGCTATACTGTTGGATTATGATGGTACACTGATGCCTCAAAACTCCATCAATAAAGCTCCCAGCCAGGAAGTTCTGAACTTCTTGAATGCACTTTGTGAGGACAAGAAGAATTCGATCTTCATTGTCAGTGGAAGAGGAAGGGAAAGCTTAGGCAAATGGTTCTCTCCGTGCAAAAACATTGGAATTGCAGCCGAGCATGGATACTTCTTAAAGTACTTCTCTTCTCCAGATTTTTTATACTAGTTTAAATGTGTAAAATTCTTCTCCTTCAGTGTTAGTAACATGCCATGTTTTTTGTCTATTTGTTAGGTGGCCAGGCAGTGAAGAATGGGAAACATGTGGCCAGAGCTCTGATTTTGGTTGGATGCAGATCGTGGAACCTGTAATGAAACAGTACACTGAATCTACCGATGGCTCTTCCATTGAAATTAAAGAAAGTGCTTTGGTTTGGCAATATCGGGATGCGGATCCAGGCTTTGGTTCGTTGCAAGCAAAGGAAATGTTAGAGCATCTAGAGAGTGTTCTAGCTAACGAGCCTGTTGCAGTCAAGAGCGGTCACTACATCGTAGAAGTGAAGCCTCAGGTAAGTTATTTTCTTCTGCTTAATTCAAGCGTTAATGTATTAAAAATCTCTAGTTCTTGGCACTTATTCGTGTTTTGGGAGTTGTATGTAGGGAGTGAGCAAAGGATCTGTGTCAGAAAAGATATTTTCATCAATGGCTGATGAGGGAAAGCCAGTTGATTTCGTGCTATGTATTGGAGATGACCGATCTGACGAAGACATGTTTGAGGCGATTGGTAACGCAATGTCGAAAAAACTGCTCTGCGCAAATGCTCTCGTCTTTGCATGCACAGTTGGGCAAAAGCCAAGCAAGGCGAAATATTATTTGGACGATACTACTGAAGTGACAAGCATGCTTGAATCTCTAGCCGAAGCGTCAGAGGCTTCAAACTTCTCTATGCGTGAACTTGATGATGCGCTTTGATTTGGAAAGCAGAGTCTTTGCCAGGTTTTGTCCTCTATGATCTCAATTCCAGTTCCTATTTGCCCTCTTTCTGCAACAATCGATGGTCTTGTTCTCATAAACACTATCAATGAATAATGTGCATAGATGGCTAAAGTGATGAGACAGACAAAAACAAGGAAAAAAAGAAGCGACTGGTGTTTGGTCTGTTGTGATTGAAAGAAAGAAAGAAAGAAGAAAAGGGTAGTAGAGTCTTGATGTTGAAAAAAAAAAAAGAGAGAAAAAATGGCGATGTGAAGCTTTGTTCTTTTCAGATGGTGTTTGGGGAGCAATCCAAAGACGAGGAAGATAGTTGCCTGGTTTTAAAAATCTTTGCAGGATGTTGAAGTAACAACAAGCAAAAGCTTTTCCTGATCTTTTATTTTCATTTTTATATTATTATAATTATTATTATTGTTATTGTAATTGGATGATCTTGAGAAACTTTCAATTTGGATTCGGCTGTTCACTGGATCTGAGAAAAAACGACACTTGTGAAAAAATGTAATGTAAAGATAACGTTGAGTGAGTGTCCACCACCATTGTTGAGAATTTTCAATACTTACATTTTTCTCTTTGGCGTCTCTTCCCTTTATTCGTGGGGGATAGATATTATTCTCGTAGTTGTAAGTCACAGTTCAAGAGCCCATTGGGCCTTTAAAGTACTTTGTCGCTTGCTGGCTGATTGCTTTTTCAGACTTGATTTTAATTCCTTCCCCCGAGCTTTGCAAAAAGACAATGGAGAAGAAAATTGATGGGAAGAAGAAGAGTGCGGTTTCGATTCCGCCCAACTACGTATCAATTCTCCAGCTTCAAGAGCGCTGGATGAAGGAGAAAGAGCTCAAACAGAAGGAGAAAGACGTAGCAGAGAGAGGAGTGGAGCAGCAGGTTAATAATGGACAAGGAAGGAGTGAAGAAGAAGAAGAAGAAGAAGCAAGGGTGAACCTCGAGGGAAAGAGTCTAGGCGGAGGTTTTCGTAGGAATCGTCGGAAAAAGGAAGCAAGCTGCGTCGAGAAAGAGCAAATTAAGGTCTCTGCAATTGTGAGGAAGGCCAAGAAGGACGACGATGATGGAGAATTGAGGGAGAGAAAGAAGAAATGGTCTAAGAAGAAGGGGCGTAAGAAGAACCAAGGTGGGTCTGTGGAGGAGGTCGTCAAGCGTGGATCGAAGGCGTACGTCCCGAGGGAGATTCATCCGGTGAAGGAGGAGATTCCACGAGAGAAAACTGTTCAAAACAGAGAGAATGCTGCTAGCCATTCGGTTGATGTAGAAACTCAATTCCAGCATCTCAGGATCAAGAAGAGAGTTGAAGAGGATGGAAGAGATAGAGAGGTCAAGGGACCTGCGAGATTGAACGGCGGACAAGGTTATCACCGAAACCAAAAACATGAAACAAGGACTATGGTGTGGGTGAAGAAGGGAGACAACAATGGAGCTGGTGCTGGGAATGGCGTCATCCTTTAAAGGTTGGAACTTGGATAGTTTTGTTTACTAGAGTGGTTCAACTGAAACTGAGAATACTAACGGGTGGATTTTTAATGGTTTTCAGGTGTTTCCTGAGCAGCCGTCAAATGGAAGGACATGTGTAGGAGAGGATTAGACAATATTGACATCTTCCCCAAAACCATAGGCTTTGATTCTTGTTCCTTTGGGGATGCATTGTAGTGGTGTGTATGTAATCGTATATATTCTTTTAGTGTCAAATCTCTTTCCCCTTATTACAGAACTAGTTATTTCAGCACGTATCTATGTGGTTATTCATCAGTGCTGCTGAATCTGAGACAGGCATCTATTGAATACACTTGCAAACATAGTTTTTGTTAAGCTATTAATATTATGGTTGAGTTTGAAAAAGTTTTTTTTTTTTTATATATAATTGAATTTGTATATATACTCCAACTACGCAAATTAAGATTTACTTGTTACACAGCATGGGGAAGTATCTCAAAGATATACACAGAGATTCAAGGTCTCTTTACTCAGACAGAAGCAGGTGTTGGTGTTGATGTTGATGTCGACGTTGAGGAAGCAACACGGTTTTCGGGTGGAATTTCTGTAAATTCAGATAGGATTGCTCGGAATTCATCACCTGACATTGTCTCTTTCTCGAGAAGTACTTCAACAATCTTGTCCATGGCTTCACGATTGTTCTTTATGTGCCCCAAAGCTATCTCGTATGCTCTGTCTGATAGTGTCTTCACCGCTGAATCAATGTCATTTGCAAGCTTCTCAGACATTGAGTTTCTTGCCATCATCCTCATAATCACATCGCTTTGAGCTGATGAGTCCATCAACGACCATGGTCCGATTTCGGACATTCCAAATGTTGTCACCATCTGCAAGTATACAAGTATCAACATGATTTACTACTTTAGGCTAACAGAACAAAAAGTGAAACTGGGACTGTAGTAGATACCTGCTTAGCCAAACCGGTGATCTGTTGCAAGTCACCAACTGCGCCAGTTGTCACCTCGGGCTCACCAAAGATGACTTCTTCAGCAGCTCTACCACCGAGTCCACCAACAATTCTTGCAAAGAGTTGTTGTTTGGAGATTAGAGTTGGATCATCTGAGGGAATGAACCAAGTCAGACCTCTCGCTTGGCCTCGTGGTATCAACGTGACCTTCTGGACAGCATCATGTCCTGGAGTCAATGTTCTGCAAGAACAGAAAGAATGAACGTTAAACTAAGCTCTAGATAACACACACACACACACACACATGCTTCTAATCTGATTCTCACTTACCCACAGACGGCATGGCCAACTTCATGGTAAGCAACCAAGCTTTTGCTCTTCCCATCTGTCATGACTGTTCCTTCCATCCCAGCTACAATTCTATCAATCGAGTCATCAATCTCTTTTGATGATATTGCCGTCTTTGCACGGCGTCCGGCCAATATGGCAGCTTCGTTTAAGAGGTTTGCAAGATCAGCTCCACTAAAGCCAGGCGTTCTCATTGCTATTACTTCAAGTGAAACACCATCCTCGAATTTCTTATTCCCGGAATGAACCTTGAGTATATCTGTTCTTCCCTTTACGTCTGGAACGTCAACAGACACCTGCATTAAAAACAACACATGCTAAACAACCAGCAGTAGAAGATCCATGAAAAGACACAAAGCATGCTGATCGAATATATATACCTGCCGGTCAAAACGCCCTGGTCTCAGCAAGGCGGAGTCAAGAATATCTGCTCTGTTGGTTGCAGCAACTACGATAACACCAGTGTTACCCTCAAAACCATCCATCTCCGTCAGGAGCTGATTAAGGGTCTGCTCTCTTTCATCATTGCCTCCACCAATTCCGGTTCCTCTTTGCCTACCTACAGCATCTATTTCATCCACAAAAACAATGCACGGAGCATTTTCCTTGGCCTTTTTAAAGAGATCACGGACCCTTGAGGCACCAACACCGACAAACATCTCAACAAACTCAGAACCCGAGATGGAAAAGAAGGGTACACCAGCTTCACCAGCAATGGCTTTTGCCAACAGGGTTTTCCCAGTACCAGGAGGGCCAACAAGGAGAACACCTTTAGGGATCCGGGCACCAACGGCAGTGAACCTCTCAGGCTTCTTCAGAAACTCCACCACTTCCATGAAATCTTGCTTGGCTTCATCGACTCCAGCAACATCATCAAAAGTTACACCAGTGTTTGGCTCCATCTGGAACTTGGCTTTGGACTGACCAAGTTGAAGCGGGAAGCCAGGACCACCAGGGCCACCCATCCCACCAGAGGACCGTCTGGAGAGAAGGAACAAACCACCAATCAGAATAACCGGGAATGCAAGATTTCCAATCAAGTTGAGTAAAGGAGAGCCTTGGTCTTCCTGAGCATTATGTGCTGCAAAGTCAATATTCTTTGCCCTCAGCTTCTGGAGAAGCTCCTGACTCAATCCGGGCAGCTGTACGCGCACACGCTGAATCCGGTTACCCAACTCAGGAGAAACAGCCTCAACAATAGCTATCGTGCCATTCTCATACAAATCTACTTTATCAACCCTTCCTTGGTCCAAATACTCAAGGAACCTAGAATAAGACATCCTAGAGGAAGAAACCGCTTGTTCATCAGCATTTGCTTTCCCGGTTCCAAGCAAACCCACTCCAGCAGCGGCAGCGTTTCCAAGCAAAAGCTTAAAGAAACCTCTTCTCGCTTCGTGTTTGTTCACATCCAAAGAAGCCTTAATAACAGTAACTTTAGATGTCCTACCAACTGAAGCAAACGTTGAGGAGAGCCCAAGCTGTGTAGACCTATGTTTGGTTGCGGGGACAGATAATCCGCTCCCGATAAGACAAGCCAGTGAAGCAGCCATCTGCACTTTACACAAAGAAAAGAGTGAATAAAAGAAAAACGAGATCCAAACGATGAACAGATTGACCTTTAAACAGGCATGTTTATGATAAGAGTATAATCAACATGAGGGTCGCATGTGGACAGAGATTGGAACTTTTCTATGCTAATCTATCAAAATAACGACTGAGTGAACCATTAATATCCATGTAAACACAGAAACTCACAATTGAAATTCCTCAAAGTTTATATTAAGAACAAAAAACACAAAGAGAAACTCGCAAATGACGAGATCGGACTAGCTTAACTAAACCCAGACAATAATATCATGCACGAGAAGACTCAGATAACTGACCAAAGTAGGCCGAAGAAAAACTGCTTGAGATTGATTACAGAGATGAGTGAGGAGTGAACCGCACCTGTGGAAATTTGGCAGACGAAGATGAAAGAAAAAGCTTATGTGAAAACTAACAAGGATTTGATTGTTCGGAGAAGAGAAACTAATAGAGAGTTGGATTTTTTAAGACAAAGAGATGTGGTTTTCGAACATCTTACGTGTCTTCTTCTCAGTGGCCTCCCGGCTATTTTCCTTAAACCCCCCCCCCCCCGATTTTNTTTTTTTTACATTTGAAGCTTCATTTTGATTTTTCCAACCTTATTTATTTAGCATATAATATTGAGTATTCAATAAATTCATAACTTTGTAATTTAGCATATATTAATTTAAAACTTTGTTCTAACAACTTAGAATAAAAGATTAAGAAACAGATTGCAATTAGATACTTACTATTAACATATAATTTTTTTTTCTTCTAAAAGTCATATGTGTAAAAACAAAAAAAGGAGTTTTAGTAGCACAAGGAAAGCCACATGCACGTTTAGCAACCAAGCAAAATCCAAAGAAAGAAGACCAAAGACGTATTGAGTTTGGATAGTTTCGAACTTTCTGTCGACATATTTACCATACAAAGTACACAACAAAACTTCTCTAGGAAATCAATTTAACACAAATACTCACTTATGCCTCAAGTCACTTGCTTTTGACCTGCTTAAACACTGCTTGTGAGCATGACCCTTGATCGGGTCGGGATTAGTCAGGAAAAATACCCACAGAGCTTATCTTGTATTGTCAATCCTCAAAGCACATGCATTTAAAGAGGTTCAAGGCTGAAAAGGACCAAAAACTCACAACAATCTCATTCTTCTTCACAGATATTTGTGTCCCTAGACTCTAATAAAGCAGCATGGCGACCCAGAAGGACAAGATCAAGAAGCTTCCTCCTCGCGTCGTAGACTGGATTTGGATCTATCAAACGTCCTCTCTCATAAGCCTCTCTGAGAAACACTGTGTGTCTTTTCCCTTTAGTTGAAATATAAAACATGCCTGGGTGATCCAAGAATAAATCCCTCATGTTCAAATCAATCCCAAAACATTTTCTGAAATGGCTGATCTTCTCCACCTCAACCATCTTCTCTACAGTCAGACTGAGAAACTCGTGGGCAATCGCAACCGCTCTTTTCTCCACTCCCATGACACCGGATTTGTTCTTTTTCTTACCAACCATGTCCTCGTACGGACCCACGTAAGGCAGTCTCTGCCATTCCTTAACTTTAGCCTTAAAGTTCTTGCTCAGTCTCATTCCTGGTGGGTAACTATGTTTGAAGCTGAACTGAATTTCGGTTCTATCGACACTGCAATGCTCCTTAGAACACTCAACCACCCTCCAATTCTCAACCGCGGCTTCAAAACTAAGGCTTTCATCTTCTTCTTGAACGAGCTCTAAGATATGGGTATTGGGTTCATGACCATCACTCAGCCTAAAAACATGAGGGTTCTTTGAGATGACAGAGTCCTCAAAATCATCTGGAAGCCCAAGTTCTCTCCACACCTTGAAAACCGCACGAAGCGGAATTGACTTTGATATCGACATAGATAGGAGCCTAACCAACCGGTCAACAACAAGAGACAAAGTAGCATTGATAGCCAAAGCCTCTTGACGAGAAATCTGCATGGCTACATCAGTTAGCCTGCAAAAGGGCTGAGACTTCACAGGATCATACAAGACATGAAAAATGTGAGGGTACTTCCGCAGAAACGAAGCGGCGCCACGGTTGAGGTGGAGCTTCTGGGAGAGCCTGGAGAGAAACTCAATGGATACAGTAGGAGGATCAGCTGTTGGATTCGCGAGGATAAGGTCTTGTATGGCAATGACCTTGAGAAGGTTCTTGTATTTGTCCATGAGCTTCTCGAAAACAGGGTCTCTTGATCTGGAAGCTACATACTGACCAGATGTCGTTGTTGATCGGACAGTGATGATGGAGCCACCACACGGATGAAACAGAAGTGATCTCATGAGGCCAAACCTCATAATAACTTAAGGAGCTGTCTTGGGTTTTTTCGTTCCACAACGTTGTTATAAAACACTCTCTTCGGAATTGTGTCGAACAACTTACGTGCACGGAAAAATAACAAAACTTTGTAGCAGCATCGGGCATGTGGATCGAGATGAAGATCAGACTCTATCAACAAGCCCAAATAAAGAAGTAACAGATACAATGTCGTCTTTAATATTTGTAGAGTCGACCGATCCTTGTGGTCTAAATCCGTGTAGTCTTTTTGGGGGGGGGTAAAATGTTCAAATCGAGTTACAGAGGCCTAAACATGTTAGTTTGCAAACTTACGAAACCTAATGTCTACTTCGTAAATTGCCTTAAATTTGAGGACCTATCCCCGGTGTATTGATAAATATTACTTCATTTTTGGTCATAATCCCGGAGTATGTTTTTTTTTTGTCATCTAGATTTGATTGAACTTTAAACAAAAAGGGGATTTTTCCAAGAGACATTTACAAATCCGAGAAAACCCAAAACCTCGTCAATTCCTTATCCAAAACAGAAAAACGATGCAAATGTATGTATTTATAACACGTTGTTAGATAAACATTGTATAACTCTTATATTATATAAAAGTCAATGTATGTATTGGAAAAATTGCAAATAAATACTTTGAATTTCTTAAAAATCAACCGTCCACATAACAAAATTTGAAACTTGAATTAGTTTTAGTTTTTTACTCTTTTTCTGAATTGTCAAAACTGCAATTTCTGTATGAAAAAAAAACGAAGTTCGTACAATTTTTCATTTGAAAAACAAAAAATTAGTAAAAACAAAAGCAAAAATTCCAAAATGTAACGAAAAGGAAGAATTTATAAAATCTAATTTATTAAAGGAAAAAAGAAAAGAACTTCCAAAATCCGAACGGATTAAAACAGGTCAGATACGCGATCAGAACGCACAAGTTACTCAAATGGTTTTTAATTAATTGGGGAGCAAGCTATGATAGGCATTTTAATCAATTAAAACATCCGAGAAAATGGAAACTAAGTACACCGATTTTATTATATTATATTTTTAAAAAAGGTAAAAGTAAAAGGATAAATAGAAAGAGAGCATATAAAAAGAGTTTGTGAAGAACCCTAATAATGCTTACAACCAAACAGACTCGTCGTATTCATGCCTCTTCCTCCTAACAAAAGAGCCGTACTTTTCTTCTTCCGCAGAACCCATGAACGAGAATCAGTATCACTTAGGATCGGAACCGAGGACGACGAAAGTATGGGGGAGGAACGTGGATGAAGAGATGGCTCGATTGAAGGAATGTCACAAGCGATACCCACTGATCGCTTTCGACACAGAGTACCCGGGGATCATTCACCGGACTTTCATAGACTCTTCTGACGACGAAGCGTACTTTGCCATGAAAGCTAACGTCGAATCCACAAAACTCATACAGTGTGGCTTCACTCTCTTTAACGCCAAGGGAGAGATCGGTGGCACCTGGGAGATCAACTTCTCCAATTTCGGCGACCCATCTGACACACGCAACGAGATTTCCATCGAGTTTCTCAGGAACCATGGTTTGGATTTGCTCAAGATTAGAAACGAGGGAGTCGACATGTTCGGCTATGCCTTCTTTCCTAAGCTTTTGTCTGCGTTCCACTCTCAGAAACACGTCGAGTTCATCACTTTCCAGGGAGCTTACGATTTTGCCTATTTCCTCTGCATTCTTAATGGCAAACTCCCGGAAACTCGAGGAGAATTTGCATCGGAGGTTGTTAAAGTCTTTGGTGTTGTTTACGATTTGAAAGTCATGGCTGGTTTCTGCGAAGGGTTAGGTGAACACCTCGGGCTGAGTAAATTAGCTCAGCTACTCAAGATCGCACGTGTGGGAAGAGCCCATCACGCCGGCTCAGACAGCTTAATGACTGCACTTGTCTTCATCAAGCTCAAACAAGTCTTTGAAGACTCGAAATTTGCTAAAGGAATGCTCTATGGAATTGGGAAAAGAATGATGGTTACCGCTACCACTACCACCACCACGCCTAAGCTGCCTTCTATTCCTGTGGTGTGCCAGCAGAACCTAGTTTCATATCCTTCTTCTGATCTCTTGTTCCATAATGGATATGTCCCAAGTTATGACCCTCAACAGGTTCTCTACTGGGATCCTACAACTGTTCAGTGGATGTCCTATAATGGTATGTATCAGCAGCAGCTTAATCATCTACCCTCAAGCACTTTCCCATACCCGACGCAGACACCATATGCTGCTGATTACCTTGGACCGCTTCCCAATTTACTACAATAATAATATTAATGCTAGATTGAGTTTTCCAGCTTTAGGACTATTAGATGCAACTTGAGATTTTTCTTTTTTCTTTTCTTTTTCTTGCTTTTGCTAATAGGAATTAAGCCTTATTTTTTTCTTATATTTATGGATTGTTTACATGGCTTACTCTTGCAATCGAGCATGCATGTCTGCAATCTGTGATAAATAAAGAACAAACTATTTTACATATCTTTCATCAACTACTTGCTTCTCTTTCTCTTCTTCCACACAAACATCATATATTATACACATTGTTTACCGTTATGTATATGGTTCCAGAACGATGACCACTCAAAGCTTTGGAATCACTATTCTCAGAATCCCGTCCCTGCTCCAAATGTAACAACATATCGGGTGTTAGTGCTCTCTATGAAGCTTAGCAAATTCTAGATAACTTATATATAAGCTTGTGACTGGTCTAAAACCACTACTTTATAGGTGTGCACTAGCTAAAACCACTCACTAATCATAATGCTGGGTTGTAGAGAAGTATAGTTTCTACTTACATAAATTCAGCAGAAACGTTATCCTTATTCACATTGCTGGGGAGTGGCCAGGAAACTTTGAATGGTCCTTGTTGTATTTCATGCTTGTGATATCCAAAGATTGAACCTTTGGTGCATGCATCAACTTTTTGACAGATAGCTGTGCGTCTACCTGTCACAGTCAAACTGCCGTAGTAGCACGGTAAGTATCTTTTTTACACAATGACACAAGTGTGTGGAGTAATGGGAACATATTGAAAACAGATGTGAGGATGCGTATTAGTACTTTATGTTGTCGACCTCAACTCTTATATCATTGATACTGGCCCCTGGTAGCTCTACTGCCACAACATAGTTATGTTCAGATTCTGCAACATTCGATCTCGGAGACCAAACAGTCCCTGCAAAAAGTAAAACAAGCTCTTTAAGTTCTCGTGTATATCAATGAAGATGTGTTTGATTGAAGTACGGCTGCTAGCTCCTGTACTTTTGACTGTAGATCCAGGTCTATAACAAAACACCTTTTATTTATTAGCTATTAGATACAAGAATTGTGCGTTGGCAGTATCAAGCTTCAGAAAACATTGAGTTCTCAGATTTTAGGATAATAAAGCAGTGTATAAGGTCTCCTATGTATGCGTACCTAGATTGGCTAACTTAGGAAGTTGAGGCTTAGGTGGATTTTTCAAGTCTTCCAAATGCTGATTTAGTAAAACAGAAGAAACAGCGAACTCGTCTTTTGCGGCGGCCTTGGAAAACTGTGGTGGGGCGTACTCAGGTTTGGAAAGCAATGGTTGTTGTGAAGAAGAAGGGAAACCATTCGTTTTGGTCGCAGAGCACTTGGTAGATGCAGCGTCCTGTGGTATGGTCTAGTGCAAAAAAATAAAAAATTGAAACAACAATTATGCTTCATAGAAAGCATTTGCAATTTAAATATCAGCAGACAAGATAAAGTTATAAAATAAGGAGGCTATGGTACCTCATGAGTTGAAGCCGGCCTCATAAAGAACCCATGTGCAGAAGATGCTTGCCGAGCAAAATACATCCTGTTGTCACCTCTTCTAATGACAGAGTTCTTCAAACTGATGCCGCCGCCAGTCTGAGGAATAAACTGAAGGAAGACAAGAGAAAGAAACAGTGAACAAAAACTATTTGAGCACCTCAGCTTGACAGACATGATGACTCAAGAAGGAATGAAGTGAAAAAAAGAAGAAGGAAGAAATTCAAAGTGGTACCTCGTCAGTGGAAGCCTGCCTCATAAAAAAGCCCTGTTCAGAAGATGCTTGCCGGGCAAAAGAGACTTTGTTGTCACATCTTCCGATGACAGAATTCAAACTGGCGCTACAGTTCTGAGGCATCACAACAAATGAATGAAAGAGCAGTTTTTATTATTAAAGGAAAACAAAGGAAACGACAAAACCAAACTATTTGAGAGACAGATCAAAGAAAGCATATCGGCAAAACAGTCGTTGGTTTGTGAGCTAAGGTATGATCATAAATTCATCTGAACCGACGCAGCTATAGATATAGATAGAAAGCTGAAACTCCAATAGATTGCGAACACAACACACACGCAATTCTCGAGAAAGCACTCACAAAATTGAATTGGATAATTCCGGGAGAGATATTCACAGCGAGATTCTAGATCGTTCAGCATCTTACGAGTAAAGAGCTCCACAAAGCTATAAAAACCCTAGGAGAAGGAATCCAGAAAGCCTAAAAGAGAGAAAGAGAGGGAGAGAGAGTAATACCAAGGGAACGAGCGATGCGGTGGAGACGGGATCGTTGCTGGCTGCCGGGAAGTGAGCGGCGACGGTGGCGAGTCTGCGCCTAGCGGTGATGGAATCGAGCTCCATGTCTCTCTGATTTCTTCGATATGTGTGGAAGGGATGAGCGAGTGAGAGAGGCAGAGAGACACAAAAGGATTAGAATGAGTGGCTTTAACTTTGCGCGCGTCATTCGAATAATATCCTCTCAATGTGGGGTTTGATTTTGATTAGTGATATTTTTCTTCCCGGGTCATGGACAACAAAGACATCGACCCCTTCTTAAATATACTAATATTTTATTTTATATCAGCGCCTGCTTTTTACTGTCAACTTAATTAGGTTCTTATTTTGCTAGGATTAGAGCATGGTTATCGTTTAAGTTCTAAAAATAAATTTTTAATATTATAAAATCAAATATTCTATTATTATTTAATTATATAATTTAATTTTAAATAATAATTATAAATTGAAGCGAATAAAAAAAGTTCTGTACAGAGAGTCCTGTGCAGAGAATTCTTTCTCTTTATTTCTTTTCATTTTTTTATTTTCTATTTAATAGAGAGTTATTTAAAAGGGTCTCAGCAATAATCTTGCTTTTAGTGAACACAAAATTTAAGCAGTAAGAAAAAGTGTTGTGATCGTTTAATGGTTTAAATTAGTGGATCCAATTGATAGAGCATGTATGTGAGTTTTTATCTAAGAAAAACACTGTCTTATTATTTCAATCACGTTTTGGTTGGTAACATCAAATAATTATTAATTTCCAATTATCTCTAATCGTTGCTACGAGTCCTATCCAATCGTTCCTATGATTCATATGATCCAAATGGATTAGCTCATAAGATACTTATGGACGATTTGTTGTCATCTTTATATCATAGAAAAATAATCCAAGTACAGACGAATTGTGTTATGCGCAAAGGAACTTCTATGTCCATAAAGATCTATGGATGTAGCCATGACACGATATTGGAGTTTCCACAGATGATGTGATTGATGTTTCGTTTGTTGATTAAATGTGAATATGATTCAACGTTTTGAAACTAATTTACTTTTTCTTTAATCTGAATATAAAATCTTCTATCATAAAATAATATCAAGGGTAAACTTTTGTCCAATAAAAGCTAGACCGAAATATCACAATTCATTAAAAGATCTATTTTTAACTTAAAAGTAAACTGTAAGGCAAAACGAGCTGAAACCAAACCAGGTAAACAAAAAGAAATTTTCCAAAGAAAGCCAAGCTGAATATTTATTTCGGAAAGACAAACACTAGAATAACATTTTGAGTAAAGAAATCCATTTTGAGGAATCGAGAATTAGAAAAATTCTTGTTACAATCTGCAAAGGTAACGCAAGTTGCATTGTCACAGAATCCGAGTCGGAGCGGTAACGTTTTCGTAAAAAGGCACCAAACTCCAACAACCATCGGTTGCGACTCCAAATTTTAATCAAAAGTTGAAAACAGAAAGGTAGCTGCAGCAGCTTCCCCACGCTCCGATCAGATCCGACACCAACACGAACGAATCTGAGCTTCGACATCTGTGAGCTCACTCCCGATCCAGGTTGAGAGGAGTTTCTCTTTTTCGCCAATGACTTGGTTTGCTTTTCCTGATTTGGAATTGGTCGGAGCTTAATTTCACATTTCACCCGATTGCTTGAGCCGAATCGAAACTCAGATTCATTGGTTTTGGTTCTAGTGACTTTGCTTTAATTATCTTGCTATTGCTTAATTAAGTCTGTTTTCATTCGGGCTTGGAACATGTTGTGTTTGAATCTTTGCATCAGCGTATTAGGACTCAGAATGTGCCTCTTGTGACTGCTTCCTTTGCTCTTTCCACTTACTGCTGAGGTCATTGCTAGCTAGGTTATCATCATGGCTTTTCTCACATAAATCTTGACTGCCTTCAGCTTCTCATTTGTGATTCTAGGTCAAACGTCAAGTGATTCCAGAGAGCTGCATTGAACTTCATCAAAAGTTGAGGTGTTTACCTTCCTTGAAATCAGCTTATCTGCTGGGATTTGCTACGGAGATAGAGTTGGACACTGAACCATTTGAGCATATGAGTATATGGTTCGCATTGAGTCAAAGATAATATTTTCTTCCTTGAAATTCCAAGGCAGTGAAGCTGTTCATCAGAGGGGTCTTTTGTTGATAGTTTTTCAAAATCCCTGTTGAGTAAATAAAAGCTCTGTGTACTAGATTTCATGCTCTGTCTGTGAATGGGAGCCAAAAAGGTTGGCTGTTGAGTTTAGATTATTGATGGAGCAAAGAATACAGCTACGCGGTGGTACCACAGTTGAAGCTATATCTAATCAGGGAGATGTAGACAGAGAACAGGTTTTAGAGCCGTTTGATATTGAAAATGAAACCAGGAAGGAGACAAACCGCTCTACCAGTTTTGATGTTGGTTATAGTTCCGGTGATAACCTCGATACACTGCCTAAAGCCTCAAAAGAGGCTATCTCTCCCGCTGACATCCTAAAAACACTATTCTTTATACTTGTATGGTATACGTTCAGCACATTTTTGACTCTGTGAGTATGTCTTTGTGACTACCCTTTATCCTTTTCTTGTTTTATTTCTCTTACATCTAGCATTTAATTTGTTTGCTTATTTTCTAGGTACAACAAAACTCTCTTAGGAGATGATTTGGGAAAATTTCCTGCTCCCTTGTTAATGAATACCATCCATTTTTCTATTCAAGCGGTGTTATCGAAGATGATAACTTGGTACTGGTCCGGAAGATTTCAACCTGACGTTACCATATCGTGGAGAGACTATTTCGTTAGAGGTAAACCAACTAAAATTATATCCTGAACACTCCTTTTTATGTGCTAATGAGCATTCCCTTAGCAATTATAGAGTATTAAGGAATTTCTGCAACTTGTGCAATTCCTCTAGGCTATATCATCTACAGTATCTAGTGACGACGAGAGACAGAACAACTTTGAGGATTAGTTTTTTTGTTTGTTTGTTTCAGTCTTTCGGAGTTGATTATATTGACTTTCTATGAACTGATTACCCACATGGACTTTCCTTTCACAGTTGTACCAACAGCACTTGGAACTGCTATGGATATAAACCTAAGTAATGAGTCACTTGTCTTCATATCCGTTACGTTTGCAACAATGGTTAGTTGGTTTACTGGGTATTGTAAGTCTGTGAATTTTGTTCAGAATTTACCGGTGAAACGAGGTGGGACTTGTTTAATGAAATTCAACCTTTTTTCAATTGCAGTGCAAATCTGCAGCCCCAATATTTCTTCTTCTGTTTGCTTTTGCCTTCAGGTGCTTTATCCATAACTGTTTCATTTTTTTTACCTTGATCTGTAGACCGTGTATTAGAGTCAACTACTTCAAAGTTTTATCAATTGTAGACTCTATAGCTCTAACCAAAACTTTTACATCATTCTTTTTTAACACATCACATTTTTTTTAATCATCTCACTGATTTGACGCTGCTCTTTCTTTATAATGTATTTCCATCATTTTTATTTGTTGTGTTAATTCTGACACAAGTTTCTTTTATAAGGCTGGAGTCTCCAAGCGTCAAACTTTTTGGCATTATTTCAGTTATCTCAGCAGGAGTGTTGTTAACAGGTTTTTTTTCCCACACCTTTATAATGCTTTGTACTTTATTTCTCAACCATAGCCTATTCTTCTACCTGTTGGCTACAGTATACATCTAGTTGTCTTAGTTTTCATTTTTTTTCTAATCAAAGCCGTTAAAAATTTTATTCTTCCACCTCTCACGTGTATTCATTTGCATTCAGTTGCAAAGGAGACAGAATTTGAGTTTTGGGGATTCGTTTTTGTCATGCTTGCTGCTGTCATGTCTGGTTTCCGCTGGTGCATGACGCAAGTTCTTTTGCAGGTATGTTATTTAACTCGCTTCTATTGCTTTTAAACCATACATTCGATCTTTATATATTAACCTTTACTTTATCTTTCTATGGCTTTTGTCTTCCAATATTTGGTGCATCCTGATGATAACATGATGTGCAGAAAGAAACCTATGGTGGGTTCTACGCTTGTTGTTTTTTTGTCTATAATTTTTGTTCTTGGTTTTTTAAAAGTCAAAAGAACTATGAATTAATTTATACGTTTTTTGTTTATCTAGGCCTGAAAAATCCGTTCACATTTATGAGCTACGTGGCACCAGTGATGGCTATAGTGACTGGTCTTCTCTCTCTACTTCTGGATCCATGGAGTGAGTTTAGAGACAACAAGTACTTTGATAGCGGAGCGCATTTTGCTCGAACTTGTTTTTTGATGCTTTTTGGTGGAGCACTGGCTTTTTTTATGGTGAGCATCTTTGAAGCTCCAGCTTAGTGTTGGTTCATTTTTCAATGCTCACATAGTTAGAGTTTTGTTTCAGGTTTTGACAGAGTATGTTCTCGTTTCTGTGACCAGTGCTGTAACCGTCACAATAGCAGGCGTTGTTAAAGAGGCAGTCACCATAGTGGTATGTACTATATTCTTAACATATTTGGATTATTATTTTTAGTATGTTTCATATACGATAAAAAAACTCCCGCCTTCTTTTTAGTTCGCCAATTATACATCCGTAAGATAAGGTGAGACCGAGTTATTTCTTAGATTGCATTGTAAGTACTGAATTTCCTTCTACTCTTAAGAAAGTCCTAACTATATATGATGGCAACCTTGCTGTGAGGTTCTAGGCTAGGGACTCATAATGTAAAGATGGTGAAACTATGTTGGTCATATGGTATAACAGGCTTGATTGGAGTCTGCATCATAGGATGGATTTTTGGTCATGTCTTGCCTTATGGTATTGTTACAGGTCAAAACATGTTTACAAAAGGAAGACTGATGAAACAGAACTGATGTTTAGAATTCACTTCTCACTTTAATTAGCCTTTAACATATTACATGTTCTTGCATCTAGTACTTTTGTACATCTAAGACATTTTCCTGCATGTTCAAGTTTGTATCAGTGCAACTGTTGAATGTTTGATGAATGCTGAATCAATATGGGGATGTAAGATCTTCATTGTTGTTATTCTACTTGGTGTGTTCAGGTTGCAGTGTTTTACTTCCATGACGAATTTACGTGGCTGAAAGGTTTTGGTCTGATGATTATCATGGTTGGTGTCAGTTTGTTTAACTGGTACAAGTAAGTAATTATTCTTCTCCTTCTGGCGAAGGAACTTTAATAAACGTATTTTTAAAAATCTGATATGCTGATAAACGAGAATATCATATTTGTATCTTTGAAACTGGTATATTTGCTTTTATGTCTTCCCAGATATGAGAAACTACAAAAGGGGCACAAAACAGAAGATGAGAAGCAGCTACAAGCTCCAAGTCAAACTGGAAAATATGTGATTCTTGATGAGATGGATGATCAAGAAAATGGTCCCTAAGCATTTTTTTGTTGTTGCATCCACATTCTCTGGTAACTCTTTTATATTGGTAAACTGTTAAATGTGAACCTTCTTTGAGTAAACACTAATAATACTTCTTTTTTAAGGCAGTTGAATTGTGGATGTTTCCCTTGCCTTGAAAAAAGATAAGAAGAAGATAGCTATTTCAAATGTAGCCTGTGTTTTTGTGATAAACGCTCTGTTGAAACTGAGTTATCTTCCTCTTTGCATGGAAGCATCAGAGATTATTAACTTAAATGAATCCGAGTCATAATGGAAAGTAGAAAATTTGGTTCTAATCTCAAGTTTATTTTATAGAACTACATAGTCCCTATAACTAATAGAAACATCAGATTACATCATAAGGTTATTGCGTAAAATTCAGACTAAAACTAAAACACCTTAAAGGAGGAAGAAGAAGAAGTATGAATCCAAAAGAATGATGAAATTGAGAGAACAAAAAAAAAGATCAGATCAAATGTGGCATCCACAACAGAGGTAGAAGAAACAGAGAGTCGAAACGAGAACAACAGCTTCGACTACATACAGCACTTTGAAAACAACTCCGTCCACTATCTCCGTCTGCAGTATCTCCACTGGTTTCCACTTAAACGACGATGACGACGAAAACGACGTTGAAAACATATTTTTTAGTCGCCGCCATGTCTGTGTTTCTTTCGCCGTCACTTCTCCCTCCTCTTTCTGCTGCTTCTTCTTCTTCAGCGACGTCCACCTCTTTATCACTCCCATTCTCGCTCTCTCTCTCTATTCTTTTCCTCTCTCTCTCTTCGACAGAGTCATCATGGCATCATGTCACAGTGCGTTCTTATACAGAAGGAGAGAAGACCGTGGCAATTTGGTGATTAGGTTAAAAAGGAGAGGGTATTATTGTCAAGTGGGAGTAAGGAAGGAATGAGATCCCCTTGACCTTTTTTCTTCGGAAAAGGAAAAGAATTAGCTGGCGAAAGGTGGACGAGGGGGATTTAGGGGTAGTTTAGGGATTTTAGCAAGGCCTTTTATTAATTTTTAGTTAGAGAACAACGGTCCTGCAGTTTCGCTTTTTTACAGAACGATCCACTAAGACAATGCAACAACGGTCCTTTCTCTCGCATTCCTACAAATGTCACACTTTTTATGAACCGTTATATATATAATTATTTAATAAATATTATTCTTCATGTATATTTGATGATAGTGTATATTAGATTCTTACCACGTAATGATGTAGTGTCGTAAAGAACTATATATGTATTTTAAAGTCCAGAAGAAAACTATATAAGGGTTTTATCTTTTTTTTTTTATGCAAAACAGCTAGGTTTTATTTGTCTACTTTACTTCCGGGATAACGAAAGGGAACCTAACTGCGTCTCTATCTGCAATTTGTGACTTTATATTCAGAGCCGTTCTTTTTATGAGTCGAAAGTTATGTAATTCAATAATATTGTAGAGATTTATCAAGGTTGGGATGATCATGTTTAATTAAAAGCACGAAATTACCTATCTTCCTTAGTTAACTTAGTACGTGACACTACAATAGATACTATCCCCTACCGTATAGTTTTTATCGACTTGTATTGTTGCCCCGAGACGTGGATAAATATATATTCATGAGTCTTCATTTCGCCATGCTCATGCGTTTGATACACCACATTAAACTTTATTTATGGAGTTGAATTTTAGTCGCGCCGCACGCAATGATAGCCTAGGTTTAAAAAGTCAAAGTAGCTGAAACAAAATTCGACCGTTAAGAAAGTTGATTTGTCCACAGACATCTAACCCGAGGGATGAAAATATATTTTTTCCGGCGAGGGATTAAGATTGATTTAAGAGGAGTGTGGTGACAACACGATTTCTATCTTTTCTTCCATAATAATCATGTCATCTCCGCACTGAACCCTAAACTAATTCCTAAAGTGTGAACAAATCATGTATTGTTGCCATCCAAACCGTATAGATACAAGAAGTAAACCATAAGTGTGAAATGGTTAATAGTAACACACAACAATGGAAAGAAAAATTATTAGAATATATGTTAAATTTTGCTCTATGTTGTGCTACCAAGTGCATGAACATAAATTTACCTACTGTCATCGAGCAATAGAAAATTAATTAACTATATAGATCTTGATCTTTGTTCTATAAATAAATACGTTTCTGTTAGTTTTGAGATTTCCTTTATAGATCGTTTCACTAGAATTCAGATCGTCAGGTTAATATCTTCAAATCATAATAGGACCACTATTGAATTTGTAACTGTAATCAGTTTGGCACATAAAACTTCAAATTGGGACAAAAATACATCTGAAACAAAATGTTACGTAAATGTAGAAAAAATGAAATGTCAACTATGCTATTGTACGGAGTGCTCATGGACCTGTTTATAAATTGAATATATATAGTTTTTCTTTTCAAAGGAATGGTATGCTGTGGAAAAGTTGTCGTTACATGCATTACTGTGAATGTAATTGCCTAATTGGAAGGACAAGCAAAATTATTTATACCGTTCCATACAAATTAATTAGTATAATTATCCTCGACGGTTCCAGCATTATCTTTATCGTATTTAGGTTGAAACAAACGTGTATAGGTTCATGTCTTAAACAAATATCCTCAGATTTTTTTTTTTTTTAACTTACTCACGTTTTTTTTCGGGAATTAAACTCTATTTTTTTTTCCCATAGTCATGTTCAATATAATGAAATTATTTAGAAATTAATTAGCGAGTTTCACAAATACCTAGAAGAAAAATACAACAAAGCATGCTTGGTGCATGATATATCATCATGGTTTCACGATCTACGATAGAAAAAGGGTTGTTAGAGGAGGTTTTTTGACTTACAGTTGTTGTTATGTGAAACTTATTTGAGTTCTTATGTGGTGTTAGCTTATAGCAAACATAAACAAAGAGGCCCATTAGCTCAGTTGGTTAGAGCGTCGTGCTAATAACGCGAAGGTCGCAGGTTCGAAACCTGCATGGGCCATTTTATCTGTTATGAATCTTTAAATTAAACATTTTTCTTCTTCTTTTACTTACCAACAAAAAAAGCATATCCAAAAAGCTAACTTCTGGTTGATATAGGAATCCTTGTTGAAAACATATGGGCCCAGTAGTTGGCCCAACATGATAATGGCACGTTGTTAATAGGTGAAGACGTAAAACGTCATGTATGTAGGTATGTAGTCTAGATTCCTTCATAGCCGTTGCGTGGCGGTCCTATTGCTCCAGTTTTAGTCACCGCTTCGAGTTCTCCAGACTTAACCGGAAAACAAACAGACAAAAAAAAAACAATTGCCAGAAAACCTCGTAAAGGGAGGGAATAAGGGATTGGAGCTTGAAGCACACAAAACCTAGTCATTCATTAGTTTGCTTTCGTCTACTCATTAAACGGGAAAAGTCACAGCTAAAAAGCGGAGTGAAAATCAATATTTAAAGATTTGGTCTTTGGCATTCTTTTCTTCCTCGAAGAGCAATCGCATTTCCTCAAACCCCACTCAACGAATCCGATCTCTGTTTCGCTCATCTCCTTTCCATGTGCACATATAAATTCAGAAAAAGGGGGGAGAAGAAGATGTTTATTATGATACACATCGATTCTGTCGAGTATATTTGCCGGAGAAGAAGAGGAATCGGTAGTAATAGATCTGGTCTGGCATGGCGAGTACCAGTGGAGGAAGAGGCGAGGATGGGAGGCCGCCGCAGATGCAACCTGTTCGGTCTCTATCTCGGAAGATGACGCGAGCTGGGACGATGATGATTGATCATCCTAATGAAGACGAGAACGTCATTGACAGCGAGCTTGTGCCTTCTTCTCTTGCTGCTATTGCTCCCGTCCTTCGAGTTGCTAATGATATTGAGGAACATAACCCAAGGGTTGCTTACCTCTGTATGATTCATCTCTCTCTCTCTTCTTTAGTATTCTCTCCGGGAGCTCAGTAATTTGGATCAAGTTCCTCATCTTACTTTCCTCTCTTCTGTCTCACTCACTAGGTCGCTTCCATGCATTTGAGAAGGCTCATAGAATGGATCCAACATCAAGTGGACGAGGCGTCCGTCAATTTAAAACCTATCTTTTGCACAAATTAGAAAAGGTATATACATATAAATCATTCGCTTGTGTTTAGTTTTGTGTCTGACCCATTTTTGATCAGTGAGTTTTGTCTCATTTCCCCCCTGAATTTGAATTTACCTGGAAATTGTGATTTCAACATTTGGTCGTACCTTTGAGATACTAGTTCATGAAATTATGTTGGTTGTTTAGGAGGAACCGACGAGTGATCCGAAAGAAATTCAGATGTACTATCAGAAGTTCTATGAGGAAAATATACAACAAGGAGAAGGGAAAAAGACACCGTGAGGATCTCTTCTTGACATTTTGTAACCATTACATGACAAAAAAAAGAAAATCATGTCTCCTAACTCTTTTGCTTCTGTCGGTTTTGTCATTATAGGGAGGAAATGGCCAAGCTTTACCAGATAGCGACTGTCTTGTATGATGTTCTAAAGACAGTGGTTCCTCCACCAAGAATAGACGAAAAGGTCTATTAGTGGTCTCCTGCATCCTTTGTATAATAGATTATCATCCTGTAGAGGGTAATCGTGGCACTTGACTTTCTTCTGTTGTTGGAATGTAGACTCACAGGTATGCTAAAGAAGTGGAAAGAAAGAAGGAACACTATGAGCATTACAACATTCTTCCTTTGGACGCTGGAGGGGCAAAAACCGCAATTATGGATCTCCCCGAGGTTTGCATGTTCAAACTTTGCTTACTCAAGCTGTCCATCACTTTTGTCTTTCTGAGCTCTTACCCTTTTTCCATTAAAATGTAGATTAAGGTGGCAGTTCGTGCCGTTTCTAATGTGCAAAATCTTCCTCGGCCAAGATCTCATTCATCCTCGACTAATCCAGACCAAGTGGAAAGGGAAGAATCCAGATCTTTCAATGATATTCTCGAGTGGCTGGCTTTGGTTTTTGGTTTTCAGGTATAGTTTTTTTCTTGCTATTTTTTAGTCTTTAGTTTTTTCTTTGATGAAAAGTTTCATAATTAAGCTTTCTATTTTTCATGGTGAAAGAGAGGAAATGTAGCTAATCAAAGGGAGCATCTCATACTGCTACTTGCCAACGTTGATGTGAGAAAAAGGGATCTCGAGAATTATGACGAGGTAAACTTTTGTACTCTGTGGACGATCACAAAGCTTCCTTCCTGTATTTGAAGGATATTACATCTGAATTACTAACTTCAAATCAAATTTAGCTGAAGCCTAGCACCGTGAGGAAGTTGATGGACAGGTACTTCAAGAATTACAGGTCATGGTGCAAGTATTTGCGGTGTGAATCATTTCTCAGGTATAATAATGATCTTCTCTTAGATAAATAAAGTTCTTAACGCTCCTAGGACTTCGGAAAGCTTTCCCTTTTACCTACTCTAAAGTTTCTACTGATGGATGGTGTTTTTGTTGGCAGGTTTCCTCCAGGTTGCAATGAACAACAGCTGAGCCTTGTGTACATTGGCCTTTATCTTCTCATATGGGGTGAAGCATCGAATGTACGGTTCATGCCTGAATGCCTCTGCTACATATTCCACAAGGTAGGTTCTTTTAGTTCAACGATCCTTCTTTCCTCTTTGTGTGTTTCTGTGATACTTCTCCTAGTCAGTTCAAATGTAACTTTGAACTCAATGCCCCATTTCAACTGAGAATTTTCTGTGATTTGATTGGTGAGTATCTAATATACAAAAATGTTGCCGAGTCTTGTGACGATGCTTCCATATGTGAAATGTTTACCTGATATCTCTAAGGGAAAAATCTTGTTCTTATACTCTTAATGTTGTAAGATTTTTGTGTAACCATGTTTTTTTTCTTTGAAAAATCTTCTTGTGAAGATGGCGAATGACGTCCATGGAATTCTGTTTTCCAATGTATACCCTGTAACTGGGGACACATATGAAGCAGGTGCACCTGACGACGAGGCATTCTTAAGGAATGTTATAACACCAATCTACCAGGTCTTACGCAAGGTATGTAATTTTCTGGTCTATGTTTTTTTTTTTCTTTCTTTTTCCTCATGTATTAGTTCACTAAGAAGACCAGATCATTTTGTGGGAAACAGGAAGTCAGGAGAAACAAAATGGGAAAGGCAAGCCATTCAAAATGGAGAAACTATGATGATCTGAATGAGTACTTTTGGTAAGTTAAATCAGCTTGATCTGGTGTTTTATGTTTTTGTCTCGTGTTATTATCTGAGCAAATTCAATTTACCGAATCAGGGATAAGAGGTGTTTTAGGCTGGATTGGCCGATGAAACCTGAGGCAGATTTTTTCATCCACTCTGATGAGATCTCACATCATCCGAATGAGGTGTTCATTTTTTACTTTTGATCTTTATCTTTATTAGTCACCCTTGGATGCTTTTTTGCATCGACCATCCATCTTTGTTTTCTTTCCTTTATGAAGATCACAAATGCCTTTTATATTTTTTAACTGCAGAGACGTGACCAAGTTCCTCATGGAAAAAGGAAACCGAAAACTAATTTTGTTGAAGCTCGCACGTTTTGGAATCTCTATCGAAGTTTCGACCGGATGTGGATGTTCCTTGTGTTGTCTCTACAAGTAGGATTTAAACTAAACGTCTCACTCTCTTCCTGCTCTGTTCTATAAAAGCTATGTAGTAATTCTGTTATTTTTCAGACTATGATAATAATTGCATGGAGTCCGTCAGGATCTATTCTTGCCATATTCGAGGAGGATGTATTTAAAAATGTCTTGACCATTTTCATCACTTCAGCTTTTCTCAATCTTCTACAAGGTAACGTGTAATACTGTTTCAGTTTGACATCATCCTTTGCTGAATATTTTTACCATATTTTGCATAATCATTTTTGTTCTTCTATGAAATGCAGCGACATTGGATGTAATTCTTAGTTTTGGTGCTTGGAAGAGCCTAAAGTTTTCCCAAATTCTGCGGTACATCACAAAGTTTTTAATGGCAGCCATGTGGGCCATCATATTGCCAATTACTTACTCGAAGTCGGTGCAGAATCCAACTGGACTAATAAAGTTCTTCAGTAGTTGGGTTCGGAGTTGGCCCCACCAGTCATTATACAACTATGCTATTGCGTTATATGTTTTACCAAATATTTTGGCTGCTGTGTTTTTCATACTTCCACCTCTGCGGAGAATCATGGAGCGATCAAATATGCGGATTGTCACACTTATCATGTGGTGGGCTCAGCCAAAATTGTATGTTGGCCGAGGAATGCATGAAGAGATGTTTGCACTTTTCAAGTAAGAAATAGGATGTTAACCACTTCTTTGATACATTATTTTTATTGTTTCAAATAGTTTAATGTTGCACTTCACATGGTACGATAACATTGGTTACACCTTTGTTATGCTTCCATGATTAAATTTTATTGAATTCATCTTGTCCTAGGTATACATTCTTTTGGGTCATGCTGTTACTTAGCAAGCTCGCATTCAGCTACTATGTGGAGGTATATTAGCTTTACATTTACAATTCATATATTTTTTCTACTAATGAATTACTCATGTTTACGTATTAATAATACCCTCACTTACTTTCCTAATCCTTCTCTTAGTCCTAGCTATCATCTAAAACTTGCTATAAGCATCTTTTTCTGCAGTTATAACATGTACTTTTATTGATGTTGCCTGGACAGATATTACCACTTGTCAACCCAACGAAGTTAATTTGGGATATGCGTGGCGTAAATTATCAATGGCATGAGTTCTTTCCAAATGGTAGTGACTCTTACTCATAGTATGCTTATTTACTGCTATGAACTTCTTTGAATTCTAAACTATGTTGATATATACATGCAGCCACTCATAACATTGGTGTCATTATCTCCATATGGGGTCCAATTGTCTTGGTAAGTAATTTGTATTAATAAATTGGTAAGAATATTTCTAATACCCTGAAACTTGATTCATGTTTAGGTTTATTTTATGGATACGCAAATATGGTATGCCATATTCTCCACTCTGTTTGGTGGGATTTATGGAGCTTTCAGTCATCTTGGGGAGGTAATTCTTTTTTCACCTTTGTTCGTATGCAAAAGTTATAAACCATAATCTTGTCTGGTATTTATGAAAACATGTTTCTGATTCCCTAGGTTAAAACTCAACATTCTGCAAAGTGTTCTTACCTATTTTTTTCCTTTTTTTTTGCAGATACGTACACTTGGAATGTTGCGGTCTAGATTTAGATTTGTTCCCTCTGCTTTCTGTTCTAAACTTACACCATTACCTCATGGCCATGCAAAGAGAAAGCACTTGGTATTCAGCATACATATAAATTTAATTGACAAGAAAGTATACGCCAACTATTTTCCTTTTATGGGTGACAAATTTAACAATTGAGTAATGCAGGACGAAAGAGTGGATGAAAACGACATTGCGAGGTTCTCACAGATGTGGAATAAGTTCATATATACTATGCGGGATGAGGATCTGATCAGCGATAGGTTTTAGGACTTTTTCTATAATATAGACTCATCACACTAACCTCCTAAGTTCATTTCATAAATATAATTGTGTTCTTTGCTTCTTTGGTGTGTAGGGAAAGAGATTTGCTACTTGTACCTTCGTCTTCTGGAGATGTTACTGTTGTGCAATGGCCTCCTTTCTTGCTTGCTAGCAAAGTAATAATACAGATCTCTCTGTAACATCTTCTCTCCATCCATGATCTCTTCTTGATGAATTGTTCTCTTTTGGTGAAAGATTCCCATAGCATTGGACATGGCTAAAGATTTCAAGGGAAAGGAGGACGCTGATTTATTCAAGAAGATTAAAAGTGAATACTATATGTATTACGCAGTGGTTGAAGCTTATGAATCAATGAGGGACGTAATATATGGTCTTCTTGAAGATGAATCTGATAAAAGGTGAGAATTTTCTTTTTCCCTTCATTATTCGATTGTACCCAACATCAGATTTATGCATTTTGAACCTCTTCCATACTGGCGTGAGTACTAACTATATACTACTACTGTCTCCCAATATATATAGGATTGTGAGGGAGATTTGTTTTGAAATTGATGATAGCATTCAACAACATAGATTCTTAAGTGCATTCCGGATGACTGGTATGCCTTTGCTCAGTGATAAGCTAGAGAAGTTCTTAAAAATCTTGGTAACGTGAATATATTTTTCTTCTCTCTTTCAATACCAATACTTACTTTTTTTCGTGTATGTGTTTATTTCTCTTCCTACTAAATGAAATCTGGTCATGCTGACAGCTAAGTGATTACGGGGAAGATGAAACTTACAAGTCTCAGATAATCAATGTTCTCCAAGATATTATTGAAATCATCACGCAAGATGTTATGGTTAAGGGTAACGAGTAAGTCTTGATCGTTCATTTGTGAAAGCTTGGCTCATTTTTTTCTATGCATGAAAAGCTCCTCTGTTTCTTTCAACCCATAAGGTGTAAGCCCAAAAAACTTCACTATGAAATATTCATGTAACATGCATGCTTTATACCTGTAGAATCCTTGAGAAGGCTCATTATCAGAGTGGTGATAGTGAAAACGAAAAGAAAGAACAAAGGTTTGAAAAGATAAATCTTGGTGGTCAGGACGAATCTTGGAGAGAAAAGGTATAAAAAAATTCTGTCTGATGTGAACAATCAACCATGTCTTCTGCTTTTGGATCTCATTCATTCAATCTTACTTTGTAGGTTGTAAGACTTTTGTTACTTGTGACTGTTAAAGAATCTGCAATTAATATCCCTCAAAGTTTGGAAGCTCGTCGTCGTATGACATTCTTTGCAAATTCCCTGTTCATGAATATGCCAGATGCTCCTCGAGTTCGTGACATGCTATCATTTAGGTACATGTTCTAGCTTAATACCTGAATAAGTTTACTATTGACTCACACCTTTGCAAACTATGGTAAATCAAAGCGATAGTGGTCTTAGACGAGATCTAAGTCTCTTCATGGAACTATTCCTCTTTTAGATGATCTTAAAAACAAGTAACATATGTTTTCCACATCTGTGTCTAGTGTCTTAACTCCTTATTACAAAGAAGATGTTCTCTATTCGGAGGAAGAACTGAACAAGGAAAACGAAGATGGAATATCTATTTTGTTCTACCTACAGAGAATATATCCTGGTGAGCGTCTACCTGGTACTTTTGTACGTCTTTTATATCAAGTTTTGAAGTTTACCTTATGAAAATGATTGTTTAACAGAGGAATGGTCGAATTATTTCGAACGTGTCAATGATCCGAAACGGATTTTTTCTGACAAAGACAAAATAGATCAACTCCGTGAATGGGTTTCTTATAGAGGCCAGACCCTTTCAAGGACAGGTATACGTTGTAGGGTTTTCACTTATTATATTCATACGTTGTTGAGCGATCGCGAATGTATTGATAATCTTTACTACTGATAGTTAGGGGAATGATGTACTACAGAACGGCTCTCGAACTTCAATGTTTCCAGGAATACAGTGGAGAACATGGTTTGTATATTCTCTCCATTCTCAGTATTGAATAATTTCAAACTACTGCATTTAGTTGTCAAAGGGAATTTTTAGAGAGTTCATGTTGCTTGTTTTTGTTTTAAGAATTTTATTTTGAACTTGCAGCTACCCTTCCCTCAGCATCAAATGAAGCAGAGCATAAGGCTTTTATTGACCGCGCACGAGCTCTTGCAGATTTAAAATTCACATATGTCGTGTCATGCCAGGTCTATGGGAACCAGAAAAAGTCAAGTGAAGCCAGGGATCGAAGTTGTTACAACAATATTTTACAGCTCATGATAAAGTAAGAAAGTTGTACTGTTTTGATATCAAACCTTCATGATGCTTATTCTTCTTAGCATAGTTTTAATTATATATTATTGTTAGGTATCCATCCTTGCGTGTTGCCTATATAGATGAAAGGGAGGAGACCGTTAATGGAAAATCACAGAAAGTTTTCTACTCCGTGCTGCTCAAAGGATGTAACAAATTAGATGAGGTATATAACAATGCAATTTGTTGTATTCATAATTTCTTACATAAATAGCTCGTACCTGATTTTTTTTTTTTTTTTTTTTTTTTTAAGGAAAAATNAAACTCCCCGGAAATCCTACTGAAATTGGCGAAGGAAAACCTGAGAATCAGAACCATGCCATCATTTTCACTCGCGGTGAAGCACTTCAGACAATAGACATGAACCAGGTAGCTTTCGTCTCTCTATCCCTCAACCAGTTTGTTGATTCAAACTATTCTCTCATTACTTTTTTTTTCCCATTTCAGGACAACTACTTTGAAGAGTCTTTCAAAATGAGAAATGTGCTACAAGAATTTGATGAAGGTCGTCGTGGCAAGAGAAATCCTACAATTTTGGGTCTTCGTGAACACATATTTACTGGAAGGTATGAGATTCTTTATACGTTTTGTCGTTCTTGATGTAAAGGCATATGTCTCCATATTTTTGGCACTATAGCACTGTTATTTTCTTAATCTTTCTTGTCTAATTTCTCTCTGACTCCACAGTGTTTCATCACTTGCTTGGTTCATGTCGAATCAAGAAACAAGTTTCGTTACCATTGGCCAACGTGTTCTGGCAAATCCTCTGAGGTATTCTCATATCTTGTGACTAGGGGGAACATCCTTACTACCCTTCCTTTTGTAGCTTCAAATCTGACTTCAAAAATAGCAGCAGTCTCTGCATCATCGAATCTTATAGATTATCTTAGAACTAAAATCTTTTTTTTTTAATACAACTAACTCACGTTCTTTTACAGGGTACGTTTCCATTATGGCCATCCTGATATATTTGACAGAATCTTCCACATCACTAGGGGAGGCATTAGCAAGGCTTCGAAGATAATAAACTTAAGTGAAGATATCTTTGCAGGTAGAGAACGGTTCTTATTGACAAACGTTAAACTTTCTTCTTTTTCTTTGTGATGGCTAATCATGGTAACAAACAGGGTACAATTCAACTCTTCGTGGGGGTTATATCACACATCATGAGTATATCCAAGCAGGGAAAGGGCGTGACGTAGGGATGAATCAGATTTCGGTTTTTGAAGCCAAAGTTGCGAATGGTAATGGAGAACAAACACTAAGTCGTGACGTTTACCGGCTTGGACGTCGGTTTGATTTTTACAGGATGCTCTCGTTCTACTTCACCACTGTTGGTTTCTATTTCAGTAGCATGGTATGCGCCATTCCTCATTCAAAGATAGTTACTTCCTCTTGTAGAAAGCAAGTCTTTCTTGGATTGTTCAGACAAGTAAAAAGCATTTGTCTTTTCAGGTAACGGTGCTCACAGTGTATGTGTTCCTTTATGGGCGTCTTTATCTGGTATTGAGCGGATTAGAAATGGAGATTATGCAAAGTGCAAGAGTACATCAATCCAAAGCTCTTGAGGAGGCATTAGCAGCCCAAACTGTTTTCCAGTTAGGTTTTCTGATGGTTCTACCAATGGTTATGGAGATTGGCCTAGAAAAAGGTTTCCGCACGGCCTTGGGTGATTTCATCATAATGCAGCTTCAGCTTGCCTCTGTTTTCTTCACGTTTCAGCTGGGAACAAAAGCTCATTACTTTGGGAGGACGATTTTGCATGGAGGTTCTAAGTACAGAGCAACTGGTCGTGGATTTGTTGTTTTCCATGCCAAGTTTGCGGATAACTATAGACTGTATTCGAGAAGCCACTTTGTCAAGGGACTGGAGTTGGTCATGCTACTGATAGTGTATCAAGTATATGGAAGTTCGTACCGTAGCTCAAGTCTTTATTTATACATCACGTTTTCAATGTGGTTCCTGGTGACTTCTTGGTTGTTTGCTCCATTTATATTCAACCCATCAGGCTTTGAGTGGCAAAAGACGGTGGATGACTGGACTGACTGGAAAAGATGGATGGGAAACCGCGGTGGCATAGGAATCGTTCTTGACAAGAGTTGGGAATCATGGTGGGATACTGAGCAAGAACATCTCAAGCACACAAATTTAAGAGGCAGGGTTCTCGAGATACTTCTCGCTCTGCGTTTCCTCCTTTACCAGTATGGAATCGTCTACCACCTCAACGTCGCTCACCGCGACACAACACTTCTGGTATGACATTCTTTTCTTCTTTTTGGCATTATCCTCTATGTTTCCTTCCCTCTTTTAGCTTTAAGAATTCCATTAACTTTGAACCTTTCTTCTTCAAGGTTTATGGACTCTCTTGGGCAGTCTTGTTGTCAGTTCTCCTCGTCCTAAAGGTAAGGCTCTGAAACAATCTGCTTTGAGCCTCTTTACCCACTTCAAAACCAGAAAATCTTCAACCAAATCTATATTTAGCGATAGTCTTGATGATTGTTTCTATTTTCACATTGATGATTGTGTTGTTGAATCATTTGACAGATGGTATCGATGGGTAGACGGAAGTTTGGTACAGATTTTCAGGTTATGTTCAGGATTCTCAAGGCCCTTCTCTTCCTCGGTTTCTTGTCAGTCATGACTGTATTATTTGTAGTCTGCGGCCTCACCATCGCAGATCTATGCGTTTCATTCCTCGCTTTCTTGCCTACCGGCTGGGCCATTCTTCTTGTAAGTTCCACACAAGTTTCTTAGCTTCTTCTTTGATGAAGAGAGAATAAGTTTTTGCTAATCGGTTGCTAATGTTTTTGAAGATCGGGCAAGCGCTGCGTAGCGTGCTCAAGGGACTAGGATTCTGGGACTCGATAAAAGAGCTAGGGAGAGCGTACGAGTACATAATGGGGCTTTTGATATTCACACCCATTGCAGTTTTATCTTGGTTCCCATTTGTGTCCGAGTTCCAAACCAGACTGCTGTTTAACCAAGCCTTCAGCCGCGGTCTCCAGATCTCTATGATCCTCGCCGGAAAGAAAGACAAAGAGATGCCTTCCTCCTCCAAGTAGTAGCTAGTGAGTCTAGTGACTAGTGACTAGTGACCCAACCGGCTTCTTTTTTCTCCTTTATTCTTTGATCCTCATTCTTTTTATTCTCTTGTTGCTGTTTAATTGATTTGGTCTCTGACTCTGAGATCATAGGAAAAGAATGTTTAGACCACACATAATCGTACTCATACTACAATGTTGTTTTACAGACTAGCCATTTCTTAAAATAGTCCATGACAATTCCTTCGTAGCATTTTTCTGTTTTTTTTTCTTCACAAACAGGATACAAAAACCATCTTTTTGTTTGGGTCCCACAACAGAACTACAACCCAAACATTAACAGAAAACAAGTCCCCCGGCCCATCCATATATACGGCCCTATACCTAATTTTCTTATGAACTAAAAAAAGATATTGGGTTCACTGGAAAGTACAATTTGGCCCTTCTCTCTGTTCCAAGACATCTAAAGCCAAACACTGTAGAAATACCAGACTGAGAAAGTTAGAGAACGAAGCTCCAACGAGACCTCCTTCATTCTCGGTATGTACACGTATCCATTGCATCTTTTAGGTAGGCGTCTGCATCGAGATTCCTCCAAAAGGAATGGTCTCTCGAAAAAGAGGCAATCTTCGATGTAGTCGTTGGAGACTTATGCCACCATTAAAAAATTGGAAAAGCTATGGCCTTTTTTCTGAAGCCCTATAACGTTTGAGTCGTTTATAGAGTTCGTCTGGTTCCACAATTTGATGCCTTGCAGATTGATTTCAGAAAGCGTTGAGTCTCTATATCTTCTTATTCTAGGGATTCGTTTTTTCTTCTTCTTTTAAAATTGTGAGTCTTCTTCACAGCAACTGTGTTTGTGCTTTTTAGATCAAAACGGAAAACCCATTTTTCCACTATGCGGTTTTAAAAAGTCTTCTTCTTTGATCTGTTTGTTGGTCTCTCGTTCCACAAGTGTTAACTTTTCATGTTTCTCTTTTGATTCCAGTGGTTCCTAGCCCGAGGACGATGATGCAGTCGACGGTGCAGCATAGTGGAAGCAAGAGTGGCGGAAAGTCTAATGTATTGGCTAGCAACACTAATCTGGCAAAGACAATGGCAGCTTTAGATGAGTTCAAATCTGGATTCCCGTCAAACGGTTTGGAAACTGTCTCAAACAAATGGTGGGGAAGGCCTGGGAAAGGCGAAAGCGAAGATGCACGAGTGGAGAATTCTGAAGATGATGGAGATGTCAAGGGCGAAGCAGCTTCAGAGAAGCAAAGTTCCTTGCTAGCTATTAGGCAAAATATAGCGGAACAAGGAAGAGAAGCTGTTGAACTTGGTCTCCGTCAAGGATTTGGTTCGAAAAAACCAGACAAGAGAGATCAAGATCTTCTGTCTCAGATCTTCAAGTCTTCTCTTCCTAAGGATTGGGTTACCGATTCTTCCTGAAGTCGTTTTACAGGTTTAGAACAGAGTTCGTTCCTTCTTGAATTAGTTAGTGCTCTGTTATTTGTAATCCGTAAGCTCTTTTGACTCCCCTGCAACCATGTATTATGTTTTACGTTCTCTATTATTTGAGAAGTATTCACTATTCACAAAGACTTAAAGACACCACAATCGTTGTAGTATTGGTTTGGTCATGACTCAAAGTGATTGGAAACACAACAGAAAGACTTGCAATCTTACGCGTCTATAAATATGTTCTGTTAATTCCAAAAACATGATAACAAATGACACAAGAGACAATGCGAACATTCCTAGGTGATGCCGAACTTTGGAGGAAAGCTAACAAAATCAGAGGTGACGCCGAAAAGGGAGGTGAAGCAGCAGCATAAAGGTTTTGTTGGTACGTCTCAGAAATTGAAACCAAACGTGCAAGCCTTTGGTGGTTCCAAGCTTTTCATGCTCTACCGTGCACGGAGAAACAAGACTTGCTTTCATGTCAAATGTCTGCAAGACAAGGATAAAGAATGTACTTAAGTACAAATAGAAAATTATCAAGAATAAGCGTCAAATGCTTCTCAAAACAGCCTACAATAGAATATTGAATACTATCGGTGTTGAAGAATAAATCTCTAAAAGAAACAGAGTCCGAAGATTTAGATATCAAGCAGCAGTCAATTCATGAGGCAAACTTAAGACTTCTATCTCAAATCCACTCAACTCCGGGAAAGGAGTGTAAGCATATGGTCTGAAGTATATATCACTACCCCAACCAAAAGAGAAGGTAAGAGAAGTTAGGGTAATAACTAAGGAAAAGCTGCAGTTATTTTCTTTGTTCTGCGAAATTCCTAGGGATACATAAACTACGAAGCATGAGAAATCATGGATCATGTTTCAGAGTTCAAGTTGAATCCACAAAGCATATTGCATCATAACACTCATTCCTTAGAAACCTACTAATGGGAAACCATAAGACCAAGAAAGGAGAAAGAATTAGATAAACGAAAAAAAGCAAGGTTCTGGCCTACAAGAAGCGGTAAGCAAAAACTAAACAAGCTAAAAGCGTGCACATATCTGATGAAAGTTTTTTTTACCTCTTGAAAAGTTCTGAAAAGTAGCGTGTCCCGTTGTATGCAACGAACCACATCAAGACTAACATCAAACCATCTGAAAAGAGTTAAGGGAAGGCAAAAGAAAGAAAAAAAGCCAAAGAAGATGCAAGCAGAGATCTGAGGCTCTTCTTAAGTTTCCAAAATTTAACATTTATAACTTATCAACTTAATCTCAAATACTATTGCTTTAGGCAACAACACGAGTGAAAAACCATATATATGACCAACGATGTGAAAAATCAAAACTTGCATCTTCCTAACGATTTAAAGAGTATATATCATTGTCACGTTATACACAAAGATATAAGGAGAAGAAGAGATGGGTGAAGAGAAGGAATGAAGCAGAGATGATAGAGAGAGAATAAGGATACTGAAGAGGTAACGTTCCCACCAATCAAGCATGTAGAGCCCGAATGTGACATTGTAAAGGTAGATTTTTCGTTGAACCCAGTTCATGTCTGATCCAATTCCTACAAACAAAAAAGCGGGAAGAGATTAGAAATCTGGATTGGATGATCGGAAAACACCCTCATCCAGGATTCAACAATTACCACAGAGAACGTGATCCAGATATATAACAAGCGCCCAGAGATTCAAGATCTACGGAATGGTATCGTATCTAACTACTTCAGATTCTCAAGTATGCCGAAGAGAGACGGAGACGTCAAAGCTGGAAAAGTCTGTCTTATTGTATAAACTCAGCTCCGACCACGGTTTCTTAAGACCGGATAAGCCATAATACTGGTTTAGTGTAACCAGTTAGTTAATACCGGTTATGTTGGGACGAACCGGGTTTTCATCCCCCGAAGACCGAAGTAACAAACAAGATGAAATTTTTGGAGTTGAAATTTGTATTCTCTCTAATCCACGCGCGTGTGTCTGCTTTGTAAGAAGACCAATGATGGTGACGACGAGCGTCGTCGGAGCTCCGTTGGTGGTTGCTCGGTTTAGGCGGATTCCGGCGAGCCCGAGGTGCTTCGCTTCCACCGCGAACTCCGAGCTTCTCCGTTCCCAGCTCGATCGGCTTCACGCGGAGGCCGAGTCCACTCGTGCCAAAGGTCCAATCTTTATCTGCTAATCGAATGAGTAGAGTCAATCACTCGTCGTTTCAGATACCCTAATTAATCATATAAACTCTTATTGCATTTTGTTAATTCAATCAGTCAATTTGTTTTTTTACGTTTTCTTCTGTGTTGTTGTTGTTGTTGGTGGTGGTGGTGGTTCAGCAAATAGTAATAGGTTGAGACTTTTGAGGTTATCCGAGGCTGCAGAGAATCTACGGAAACAAGCAGCTGTACATGTTCAGACAGGGAAAGAGAATGATGCAAGAGAATTGCTTCTCCAGAAGAAAAAAGTCATGCAAGCTTTGGACAAGGCCAAAGCTCGTATCGAGTTGCTCGATACACTTTCTTCGAAACTTAACCAGGTAAAGACAAACGAGATATTACTTGTTGTCTCACCATCCTCGTTCAGTTTTGAATTTATTGTTTTTAACTGTCTCTGAAAATGTTATACCTTTGATTGTCTTTTTTGCTTTCAGTTATGGGATAAAATCTATCTAATCATGTGTTGGGAAGCTTGGTTTGGTTTCAGGCAATATCTGTCAAGGAAACACAGCTGATTGGGAATATATCTTCGGATCTCCAAGTAGATACAGAGAATACTTCAGTTGGAATTCACATTGTATCTCCAAAGCCCAAATCTACGGAAGGCGAGCACGAAAATGACCCAGCTGACTTGGATTCTCAGGAAAGTCAACTTATTGAAAACAACTTTGAGGAATACCAAGAAACTGTCGGTACCGATAATCATGTACTGGAAGAGGCTTTAACTGGCAGCATCTTCAGAGAAATGTCTTCTTATGAATCTTTCCTGGAAAATCTTGACCAGAAACTTGGCAGAATCGAGGCTGAACTAGTCACTGTTGTAAATGTTGCGTCCTTGGTGCTTAGTCATGAAGATAAACCCAAGAATGTAAAGGTTCAGCAAACAGCAGAAATTCTTGAAGGGATCCGTTCTGTGAGGGAAAGGTAATGCTCTGAAAACATCACTTAGTTTTACTCCTCATCACTGCAGTATTACGTAGTACATGATGTTTATTGTTTGGCTTGTGTAGGATTGCAAACATCATTTGCAAAGAAGCAAACATCAATTAGTGCTTCAAGCTCCTTCTTTGACCGAAAGAAGCGAAACCAGCGCAGTGACCAAAAGAAATGAAAATATTCTTGGTATGAACAGTTTAGTATTTCTATACTCATTCAGGTCTATGGTCCTTTTCTTGGTGTGATGTGAATATAAAATATCTTCCAAGTTGGTACGTTAAATTTTGATGCTATATTTGTACAACTTAGGAGCATGAACATTCATGACATACCTTCCTTTCAGAGAGAATTTAATATAGGAATTAATTATAGATACCAACTATGCAATTATTTTCAGATGTTTTTAGTAAAAAAATTGATGGCATTAAAGCGACAGGTTGAAGTTCTGGACTAAACAAATCAAGAAACAAAGGCTGTGTATAAGCAAACATTCCCATTATATATCAATAGTCCTGAGAAAGAAAAAGATGATGATACACTGAAATGATGACTGCCAACGAATCAACCAGATAGAATTTAAACATCTAAGTCCTGAAATAAAAATATTTAACTTTTCAACAAAAATCCCTGATGAAAACTCGGCTTATTTTATCTGACAATGCCTTCATTTCCAGCAAGAACCAAGTATTTATCCTTCCTTGTGAGATTAGTGCATTCAAATCCCAAAACTCTAGCAAGTTCTCCCTGTATGAAATTCGCGACTTCAAAGCTTGACTTACCTCCTGCACAAGTCATCTCTTTTGGCAACTTCTTCAAAACCTCAAGACAATAAACCGGCCTAGGGTTCATTAGAAAGAAGATAGGATCTAAACACTTGAGCCCACTCGCGGTTGTCCCATAGAACATGCTCACTCGAGCGTCCACAGCCACGGGAACAATGTCCTCGGTTAACTCAGCAAACAGAGGACTGAATCTCAGTAGATAAGGCTCTCTACAAGTCGTGCCTTCAGGACAAACCACTAGGTCTCCTTTACTTAGCAGTCTCTGCATCGCCTCGCCATCTTTCTTCCTGTCTCTCTTGAGGCTAACAGTCTTGAGAGGTGCTATGAGCTCGGAGAACTTGCTTAGGCTGTAAGTAACCGCGGTCAAGGGTTTGCCAAGCGACGTGGTGAGAAAAACCGGATCAAGAAGGGTCCTATGGTTGCATACATACAAAACCCCACTTTTACCTTTCTCTGGACGACCATTATACAAATTGTGGGTTTTGAAAGTGATCCTAACACCGGACAAAGAAGCCAAAAAATTGGCTACGTGGTAAGGAAGCAAAACTCCAATCGAGATCCTGAAGACAGCGAGGAAGAATCCGATCGGGAGCCATATGAACATAGCTAGAGTAGCTAATGGTGTTGGCAAGAAAGCTAATCTCCCGTCGTGGAATATCAATGGCTTTGGGTATCTTTCTCTAGGCAGTGTGTTGTTCTTGTTCATGGACTCTTCTTCATTCCAAAGATAAGCTTCCTGTGGGGGAAATTTATTAGGAAGCTGAATTTTAGTGACTTATATCTACTTTTGTGAAACTGGAAAGTAATTAAAACGGAAAAAGCAAGTTACTTTGCAAATAAGAATGAAGATACAATCTTGTGGGGGTGTTTAAACAAATTGTGTTATACACTCTCTTTTTGTGTAGCCAAAAAAAAAAAACTCTTTTTTATGAAGTTGAAATAGAGAAAATGGAGTAAAGATGTGTTCTTGTGGGATATTTAAACAAAATTGTTAGTTAAAACTTTAAATCTATTTTTGTGAAAGTTGAAAGTAAAAACAATGTGATTTCGTTGGAATTTTAAACAAGATTGGAAGTTGATCGATTTTTGTGAAATTGGGAAGTAGAAGAAAATGGGAAAAAGGAAGTTACTTTGCAAATGGAGATGAAGCTGGGATCTTGAAGGCTTGAAGAGCTTCCAATTCCAAGTGCAGGCTTCTTGTTGTTGTTATCATGGAAGTAGTCTTTGGCTGATTTATGTTTTACGACGAAACCAGACCCTGAAGCTAGGCCAGTGTAGAATTTCCTCCCCAGAACATCTATCTCTTGCAGCTTAGTTCCGATCACATCATCAGCGTTGAGGTGCTCTCTCAGGAACCTCTCCACAATCACTTGCGGCAAGCTCGTGAACACGACTTTGGAGTACCTTGTTCGATCCCAGATGTCGTAAACTTGGAGGTTCAAGTTCTCGAGGAAGAATTTGGGTAGAACCGACCTAGAAACGTTGTCCATGTCTTTGACTTTAAGACCAGAGAAAGTTATGAAAGACAGAACTTTGAGTTTGGTTTCTTGTGGCAGAGCCCAGAGGAAAGAACAAGAGACCAAGAGAAATATCGATCTGATGATTGATCCTCCTTCGAAGGCTATGAGCATGAAGTAAGGGAAGAACGCGTGGAAGTGTTTGCTCGAATGTTGTCGTAAAAGAACACCATCGATGTCGCAGACCAAGGTGTTTTCAGAAGTAACAGAGCATGCTCTGTTGTCGTCTAGAGGCTCTTGATACTTTGTAATGCTTGGGAAGAGAGGATTTAGAGAATCTTGAAAGTATTGGTTTTCTTGATTCTGTTGTTGTTGTTGGTGATTATGAAGATGAGAACCGTTGTGTAGAGATTGTGATTTGGAGAGGTTTAGGAAGTTTTTCAGTTGAAAGCCATAGCCTCTAAGCTTTCTTGCAGCTCTATAACATGAATTTGCAAGAAGACGGTAAAGAACCCATTCTGCAAAAATCACTAGAAGCACTGGAAACACCATAGCTATGGCTTAGAGAGAGAGGGAGAGAGAGAGAAAGATGAGTTAATGTGTTGAAGAGGACGAAAAGGTTGCAGAGGACAACATTTATATAGTGAGTGATGATGATAGGCGAGAGCAGAGGTGGTGTGAAGGTTGACCCTTTTAATTTATTTTTGCTTTTTGTTTTTAAATTTTGGTTAACCCACACATCTTGCATTAACTGTACGCCGCGACGTCTATGAATTTTTTTCCCTTTATTTAAAAGTAGATTGTGTTTGTATTTGTTTCCAAGAAGTTATGGTTGATGATTCTACCTAGTTGGCTGGCTATTTGCATATAGTATAAATTTAACGAACGAAACAATACATTCCAGTGTTGTTGCAATCAGCACATGATTATCACTGCTGTTGCTTTTGCCTTTTTTCTTTTCTTAATTTGATATCTACGTCGGTTCCTCTCTTTTTGTTCACTGGTCACGAAACATACTCATTTTGATAAGAACATTTTACAAAGGGTACTGATTTTCTTTTTTTACACATATATTTCGTTTTTAACTTTCAACCAATAAAAATGAAAAATAGTTATAGTGTATTGTATAGTCCGAGTTTCTTACTATTAATTAGTAGTACCATCGACACTATTGTTATACTGTTATTATGTTGTGAAATATGAATGATCGATGCAGGTGGACGCTTTAAATAGAAATGTTTTGCCAAATTGTGACGAATTAGCTTCACTGGGCCGTAGGGCATACTGCTCTATTAATCACTGTGGTTCATGATAACTTTTAAATTTTATAATATCAATGATTTTACTGGTTCGTAGTTTTGGTAGCTCGACTTCGATTGTTAATCATCTTGGATGTTTGTCAATCTCCCAACAGTATTTTAACCAAAACAAAAAAAAGTTTGACCTTTGTTCTTTTTGTTAAAAATATCGTATATATATATATGCAGGTTTTTAATGTTCTTCTAATAATTTAAAGAGTGATTTTATTATTTGGTATAAGTCAACATAAAAATCATATCAACGTACCATACTATTAATCAAATTTGTTTCACGTTGACTATAACGATCACTAGAGGATTGCACTAAAATCATTAAGAACCTATCACGGAAAGAAATCCAAAATACAATAGTTTTAGCTATCTTTACGACAAAAGTCTTGTTTGTTACAATTCACATAAAATATAATACTTTGATTAACAAAAAGATGTAACGTGGTCTCAATAAGTCAACCGTTATCCATACATAACACCATAGTTGATAACAGTTAATATTAACCTTATCACAGCATATAAAATTAATGTATACATACACATCTATATATATATGATACCTTTAATCGAACCAAGTATATTCTAAAGCATAACGTTATGTGAACACGCTTACTTAGAATTAAGAATTAAAGCGCATTTGATTTGTTTCCCAAGTTTCAAAGAATGCACTTTTTTTCTGCCAACTCCAAGATATAGAAGAGCTTTAACAACTTATTAGGTTATGCAGTTGGTGACCGGCCCTTCCTTTTTACGATTTGCATATTTTTCAAAGTGTAGTGTTATTTCCATTTAGTTAATTTTTTAAAGAAAAATTAATTGTTGATCCATGGAAGTTATGGTAGTTCAATATTTGACCTGTTCAGAGGTAAGAATAATTGGAGAAAAAATGTCGCCTTTTACGTCAATGAGGAGAGGAGATTTAATAACACATCACATGACAGACCGAAACTACTGAACATTGATTACTAAAATAAGTTGTACGTTGTTTCTTATGAAAATGTTGAATCAATGATCTTAGTGCATCCCAACAGATATTCAAAAAGAAAAAGTGCATCCCAACAAATGTTTATATATATATATACACGTGTCTGTGTATGTATATATATACAAACATAGATGTGTAATTGAGTTTTTGAAATGCCATAAACAAGAAGGGTTTGTATTTTCGGTAACTGAATTCTTAAAATGAAATTTCAGATCAAAGATTCATATACAGGGATTCAATTCATACTATATTATATAGTATTTAGCTATACTCAAAACTTAATTACTTGAAGATAACCTATTGATTCACACGATGCATGGAGTTTAATGAACACAACACAGGATTATACTCATGTGCGTGAGGGCGCTTTTGGAATTTCCAAAAACCAGCACTATGACGTATTTACAAAATTTTGAGTCCAATTCCATATGCAAAGTAAAACATCTTTATTTAACAAATTAATGTTCGGATATTATATCTTTAATTATGTTCTTATATCTGAATATCAAATTGAAGATAGTTGTTTCATTGTTTGTACCTGTAATTCGGAGATGCAAACATCTTGACTTTCGCTGGAAATACTTTAGAACAAAATCCAACTTGTTTTCGGTACGAGAATTGATTATTACCAAAAGACGTGACATGTACGAATAGCTTAGACAAGTCACTGTCGGACTCTAAATCTTAAACCGAACGACAACTCATGTAACCTAGCGATATATGCGCAATAACCCTACCTATATATTTCTAAAACGTAGACAGCCTAACGATCAATTATTTACTGGACCAAAACTTACTGAAGAAGACATCAATACGATACTTTAAATTAGATGAATTATTTATTAACACATCTCACCGGTGTATTCCGTCGGCAACCAAACATCATTTATACTTTCAATATTGTACTGCAACTCTTTCTAATAATTCAATCTAACCAAAATTAAATGTATGTATATACTAGTAGAATATCACTGTTGTAAATTCATATCCCCTAGTCTATAATTGAGAAGTAAGTTTTTAAAATTTGCTGATATGTTATCACTAAATTCATTCTCCTCTAAAAAAAGTGATATGGCATAATCAAAAAG
>OVBI01000180.1:0-104010 GCA_900406495.1 Sisymbrium altissimum
AAGGGAAGGATTTTTAGGAAAGGGATATTGGAAGAGTAGTTTTAGTAAACTCTTTTAGAGGTTTTCTCTTTTTACTTGATGATTACAAATGCTACTCATCTCTCCTATTTATAGTGGTGGTAAGAGAGTCTCTAGATAATTTTTCATCTTCTTCGTACTTCTAGATATTTGTTTATCTATATATATATTTATCTTCTCTCCACAATTCTAGATTATTCTTAATTTGCTCATAATTAACATGTGCGTATTTCTTGTCTTGAGCTGAGCAAGAAGATATCTGGCTAAGGAGGGAAATATCCAACACTATACACGTATGTTTCTCTAATCAATCCTAATTATTTAAATATTTTAGTCCATACCTATGTATTTATAATCACGTTCTTAAATCGTAATGACTCTTCAATTCATGTGGGCTTCAAAGCTCATGAGCTTTGTACCTTCGGATCCTATCAGCAGATCTCTCAACAGTAAACATAAACAATGTTCTATCAAGTCTTCTACTACCTGGTCAGATTACAGCGAAATAATTAAACTCATGTGCATTTTTCCAACTTCATAAGTCCCTTGATGTATATATCTCCAGTTATTTTACCAAACATATATAAGTTAAGTTAAACTCATGAATTTTGTGACATGGAGCCGAACCTATCAACATAGTTCTCAACACAAACAATATCTTATCAAGTCTTCTTCTACCTTATCTGATTACAACGAAACAATCCAACTCATCTGAGTTTCTCCAACTCCACAAATCGATTGATGTATCTACCTTCTACTATCCATGACGCATATGTAAGTTGGGCTATGCTTGATGTTTTATCTGATTTTATATTATTATTTTTTCAGTAATTTCTTATTTTTCTACAATCAATTGAATCTTATCATCACGGTAGATAACTTTTTTTTTTTCTTAATTGATAAATATATTTCATATTTTAATAAATTAAAAAGCTAGTTTTTAATTTCCATTTTACTTTAATTTTTTTTTCTCTTAACATGTATCATATAACTATGCTGTTTTGCTACATACTTCAACATTGTAGTTTCTATAAGGGAAACTTACAAAGTCCAAACTAGCTTTCAGGCAATTGATACTTAAGGGTTGACTAATTTAACTATAGCGGGTGCGGTTGCGGTTATGGAATTTTGCGAAAACGGACGGTTGCGATTTTAAACATTATTAAACGATTCATACGATTGGTATAGCGATTAAAAACTGATGTGCTTGCGAGAGTATTATGACCGGTTGACTACCGGATGCAACAGCGGTTAAACAACAAATTAATAATATAAACATATTATATAACTATATAAAATTAATTATTAAAAGAATTTAATCTTATGATTTTATTATTATAAAATTATAATAAATATTTAGTGAATAATCAATAGAAAATATCAAATTTATTCATATATTTCATAATTTTAATAATTATTTAAAAACATTTTAATTTACTAAATTTTTTAGTAACTAACTTATTTTATATATATATTTATATTATTTTAAATTAATTTTTTATTATTTTTAACATAATTTTTTATTTTTTATTTTTTATTTTGTCTATTATCCATCTGCAACCACAAACACTAGTGGAAAATAACTTTTGATTTTAAATGATTTGGAACGATATAAAGTAGTATAAAACATTTTCTGTAATTGTTGTGAAACGCTGATAACTACTATCACCCGCAAAAACTGCGTTTGTGGATGGTAGCCGATAAACTAATCAACCTCTTAAAATACGAACTTTGCATTCTATACGGATTTATAAAACGTGGCTTTTAATTTTGATAGTAACATTTATTCTATATGAAATTTCATGCACAATCCGAAACGAAATCCCAAGAAATTTGAAGTGGAAACGCAGATTAAGAAATAAAAACGTAAATGATAGTGTAAATAGAGCGATACAATGTGAACTTATGAATAATTAAAATGATTTAATTATAAATTTTATATAGTTGCTCTCTCAGAGAGTTTTATTCAAAAAAAACAGAAAAAAAAGCCTGGAAGATTTGAAGGCCTTAAAGCTCAGAACCAGAATCCACCAAAAGTTAACTACTTAACACTTTGAGAGTTTTGTTCAACCAAAAATAAAATCCGGGAAGAGTTGAAGGCCTTAATCCCAGAACCAGAATCCACCAAAAAGGAAGAATAATATATTTTAACGAAAAGAAAAAAAAAAGTATATTAATCAAAAAAAAGAATCCGACCTGCCGGAATCGAACCAGCGACCTAAAGATTACAGCAACTACTACAGTCTTCCGCTCTACCGACTGAGCTAAGGTCGGACGGTGCTTATATCCAACTTTAAAATAAAATAAACGCTGTTACATGATTTTGCTGCCTAAAGACCAAAATGTGCAAAGCTTTATGTGACAAACATGTTTCAAAACATAGAATGATAGAAACAAAAAAAAACTTATCTCGCCACACTCAAACCCTTTAGCTTGAATATATGAATTGAGCGAAGCTCAAAGGATTGTAAACAACGCTATTGTTTTTACAGAAAAGAGTTTTACCAACTGTTTCTGGTTTTCAAACCGCAAGACAAGACTTGAGTATCAAAAAAAAAAGAACACAACTTGGACATAGACTCTCTTTAGTCTTTACCGATAAAAACCTAATTCATGTAGTCATGTTGCATAGACGTTCAAGCTTTATACGAAGAAGAAGAAGAACGCAATGCGCTTCAGGAAAAAAGACCTGAAATATTACGTTTAGTCTGTACGATTACATGATTCTTTCCCATCATCAAACTTTTGCCTAAACTTGAAAGAATAGAATTTGACATCATCTCCAAAACAACCTTATTGAGATCTTCTTAGTCTCTACTACTCATTCTGAAAATGATACGACCTTTCGTTGAATCATAAACACTCATCTCGACTTTCACTTTATCTCCGGGGAGTATACGTATGAAGTTCTTCCTAATCTTACCACAAATGTAACCAAGAATGTTATCTCCATTCTCCAAATCGACACGAAACATCCCATTGGGAAGTGATTCAGTCACTAAACCTTCGATTACTGTTTTGTTGCTCCCTTCTTTAACAGGTGGCTTTGCTGGTTTGCTTCGGTTAGCTCCTCCTCTACCTCCGCTAACTCTCTGGCAACGTATCACTGGACGGATACTCACAACCGAATTGCTCGAACCAAAGTTTATTTGGCTGTTTCAAAGAAAACACAAAAAGAGTTAAAAGACAACATAAAAACACTGATTTTAGGAATCTTGAATCTTAAGCAATACGAATTGTATAGAAGCAAACCCTAACTCGAATCTTTAAGACAACAAACAAAAAGTCATGTGATGCCCATCGAACCAGTGACAGCTTTGTTACCGTCAATTACAGAACATAAACTTAGAACAGGAAAAAAAAATTGATGTCCGAATTAAATAAAAGAGGAAATTTATTACAATCAATTACAGAACATAAACTTAGAACAGGAAAAAAAAATTGATGTCCGAATTAAATAAAAGAGGAAATTTATTACAATCAATTACAGAACATAAACTTAGAACAGGAAAAAAAAATTGATGTCCGAATTAAATAAAAGAGGAAATTTATTACAATCAATTACAGAACATAAACTTAGAACAGGAAAAAAAAATTGATGTCCGAATTAAATAAAAGAGGAAATTTATTACAATCAATTACAGAACATAAACTTAGAACAGGAAAAAAAAATTGATGTCCGAATTAAATAAAAGAGGAAATTTATTACAATCAATTACAGAACATAAACTTAGAACAGAACAAAAATTGATGTCGGAATTATAAAAAGAGGAAATTTGTTACAATCAATTACAGAACATAAACTTAGAACAGAACAAAAATTGATGTCGGAATTTTAAAAAGAAAAAAAAAAAAAACAGGAATTTGTCGTGAAATGAAGAACGGAATGAGATTGGAGAACCTACCGAATCAAAACTCCATCTGTGAATCGGATTTGAGGAGAGAAAAGAAGTTGAGGACGGAAAGTGGAGCAGAGTTGAAGCATTTTTTTTTTCTTTTCTCTTATCTTCAAAATCCCTAAGCTTTTGAGTCTCTGTTGGTTTAATAAGCCCCCTTCTTTAAAAATGACCACAGGTTTTGTTGAGTCCTTGGCCGAAAATTGGAGTGACTCAGATATGATACGCTGCGTTTCTGGTTCACGATATTCCAATTTATAGAAGAATCCAGTCAACACTAGCACAAGGCCCAAAATGCAATTGTTCAAGGCCCATAATGTATTATTGGGTCTTATACTTAAATTGTAATTGCTGTTCTTAATTATCCCTTATGCCTTTTAGGATTTAGGCCTTTATAGAGTTAAAATGTCGATTTACTTTATGAATGTTCTCCCAACTTTTCCTATTCCTTAGATATCTTATAAGAAATTAAAATTTAAAAACTTTTTACTTTTACCTCTCATCTCATAAAAGTTTCTTCATGTTTTTTTTTTTGGTTTTTCCCACCAAATATTTTTTTGGTTTAGAATTTTACCATAAAAGTGTAAGAGAAGAAACAATTTGATAATCTCTCAAAGCCAAGTCTCTACTACTCATTCTGAAAATGATACAACCTCAGTCTTTTTTCAAATTAAAATTTTCTTAAACTTCAAACCCATTTTAAATCAATCTTTATAGACGTAGTTGGTAATTAGCGAAAATGCTTTGAAATTTGTTTCAATTTGATAATTTTCCAACCATTGATAATTTTGATCAATTCCGCATCAAGAACATGAGAGGACAAGAATATCAATCTATTTTTTTTATTTAATTGTTTTTGGTTTTATAATTAAGAAAGAGTAACATAAAAATAATGGAGAAGAAATTATTGGTGTTCGATGTAGATGTGTTAGATTATCAAAACATATTTGTTTCTATCAGGACATGAACGTTGTCTTATGCTACTTACATAGGCCCGATATAATGTGATCAGTGACTTCATCAATAATTATACATTTTTTTGTAGACTACCATTTTTAAAAAATTAAAGGTTGTATTTGGTGTGAAAGTGAAAAATCATCGTATCTAGGAGAGGAAGGTGGATTTGGAGGTTAGCGGAGTGATCAATATGGTGGAAGCATGTACATGGAACATAGAAAAGATCAGTGGCTGAGCGACATTGGAGAGAGAGGGGAGAGTCAACTGACCCCTTCAAATTTTATAAAATTTAATTTGCTAAGTTCATATCTAGAGCTACTGGTTCATTCGGTGAACATGTCAAAATTTCTCTTTTTAGTTCAAATTTCATGTATATTATTTTCAACTAAAATAAATTAATTAAGCCCTCCATAAAACCTAGCTTTACCACTAAAAAAGTAACAAAATAAGATGTTCATTTATCTAAAATCATATTTTGTAAATATTCACTCTTCTATTTGTTTAGTTTGTGATTCATATTTAATTAAGTCGTCCATAAAGTTATGTTGCAATTGATACTTTGCTTCCACTTTCATTTTAAATTTTTGGCATTAACTTTAATTTTCTTTGCTATAATTAAGTCTATCTTTAGTTTTCTTGTGCACTGCAAAATTTCCTTCTTGAAGTTGGGCACCATAAAATTCTTCCGACAGAGACAAAACACAATCGTTTCAACTTCCAAGGGCCAGAAGAATCGAAGCGTTTTATAATACGCTATAATATTTTAGTCAAATAAAAGGAAAACGAAAACTAGCAATGTCATGGAAGAGCATAGTTGGGAAGTGGGGACAATGAAGATTATGGGAACTTGTTGCTGCAGTTTATAAACACTTCAATCCCCGATAAAGAAACCACACAAGCTTCTGGCCACTCACTATGTTTATTCTTTGTAATAGTTTTAATTATCTTACTTTTTTTTTGCATGTTCACACTTCACCCGAAAAATCAAGCTCATGAAACAAAAACAATCTATGATATAATTTTACAAGAAGTTCAAAGAATAAAATAGAGAAAAGAAAAGAAATATATTCAAATACATCTGTGGGCAAATTTCTTGGTACAATAAATATATATTATGATGTGTAGTGGTTTTTTTATTACGGAATTTTCAGTTTCCTGGGTAAAAGTAGTAAGACTAGGTGATTTAATTAGCAAGTACTAAGAAAAAAAATCTTATCGTTTTGAGGAAAACCCTAATATGCTGCATGCGTATCCGGGGGGTTTATTAGATCTAGCGGCCAGAACCAGAAGTATATAAACTATGAATATAGTATATGATATTCAGATTTTTCGATGAGCATAATCCGTACGAATTTGTACTTAGTCAGAAATAAATTCATATCACAGCTTAAAGGCAAAATAGCTGATCACTCAATATATTAGAGTATACAGACGCATAAATATCAAGAGATATGTATTAGAGAACATTTTAGGTGTTTTTTTTTTGTTTCTTAAAGCATTTCCAATGTATAATTCCAATTTTTTATTTTAAAATAGAGTAACTCTAAAATAGAGTTGGTTTTGCTCAAACTTTACTTTATTTTTTACTCTAAAATAGACTGATAAATAAAAAAATAGAATAAATTTATTTTTTTACTCTATATTTAGAGTAATCCCAACTTTTACTCTATTTTATAGTTAAAAATAGAATAGAATTAAAGCAAATTTACTCTAAAATCTATTTTTACTTTATTTTAGAGTAAAAAATAGAGTGGGATTAGAATTATCTTACACTCTTTGTCTTATCGGTCAAAGAATCGCATTAGACTAAGGGTTATGCAACATATATCTTTTAAAAAAATTTACGACATAATCACAGAATTTAAATGAGTTTTATGTACATAGTACCTCCATGTGATTTCTTGAAAATACTAACCAAGTAAAAGCAAGATATTAAAATTTTGGTTACTTGGAAAAAAAAAATCCTTGTTAACGGTTGTCTATTACATTAAATAAATCATTTTTAATACAAAATATCCTAATTTTTAACTCAAAATAAGCCAGCTCTGAAATCAAAAAGAAATTAGAAATCTTCTGAAGGAGTTGGTCGTGAGTCGAGACAATGTCCTCAGAGTAGGTGTGAGTAGTAGCCACAGTCTTATCCTTGAAACCATGTTTGTAGTATTCGAGATCCCCATCTTCTAACCTTCCCTTCGAAGAGATGAGAGTGCATTTGTGATTTCCCAAAAGTGAAATCTGTGATTTCGTTCCCTCCATGAGTCATAGATCGATGCTTCCTTGCCATGCTAGTAGAAGAGCCTTTTTCCTCGGCCGAAGCTTGAGGCAGCCAATCGAGATTGGTGTTGCAACAGGTGCCGCCAGCTTGATGATAAAGTTTATGAAGAACAGATCCTGAAATGATTAACAAACAAAAATGTGTTGAAATGAATAAAGGGAGCTCCCTTCAGTCCAATCGCAATGAATCTAAGATCCAATAAGTCTTCAGCATCATTCACTCATGTAACGAGTTCAATCATTTTTTAGTGACTCGGTAAGTGAATGAATGAGTCTGGAGCTAATTGGATCATATCACAACATGTGAATGGACTTAAGGAAGCTCTCTTGATATGTTTATCCAAGAAATATCAATTACAACAATCAGTATACTTATTCGCTATCAATTACAAAATTAAACCGATGTTTATGTATCCAAAGGTACATATATGTATAAATGCTTATAATGGATGATATACATGCATGTATCTAGCTAGCTAGAACCCTAGATAGAGAGAAATAGCAATATAATTATAAGAAGAATTCAGCAAGAACTTAAAGAACACAATGAAACTCTGGTTTATGTGTATAATCCTAAGTTATGTAAATACCCAAGTACAAAAGGAGATGTTGAATGTATATTATATGATGTATTTATCTGGTGAATGAGAGAAATCAAATGGAGAGAGATGTGAGAGATTTTGATATCTCTCAAGAAAGGGCGTAGAATAGGGAGGGTAGAAAATACAATATGGATGGTATACCATATAATGGAAGGATGGTTGGGTCTATATAAGCTTAAGAGTTTCAACTTTTTAGGTCAACTTTTTTCGGATGTATAGGAAAGAAAAAGATCTGTTTGGCGAAAATATAAAATTCTGGCTGTTCGTATATTATTAATTTCTTAAGTTCATTGGGAAACAAGCTTGGGCGCAATAGAATAATAGCAATTAGTAGTTAGTACTTATTAAGTAGTATAATTGTTTAAACCGTCGTGTTACTTATGTGCGTAGTTGCAAACTATTGGGTTTAGAGGTTCTACTATTTTTAATTAAATGGATTAGTAAACTAATTTGTGGTTGTTAAAGTTTGCAGTTGTAATCATTACTGAACGGTTTATCATATGATTGATACACTATTACGTATAATGGGTTCAATTAGTGATACAAATCAGTAAAAAGTTTTAGTTGTAGCAGTAAAAGAGCGGCAAGTGATACCAAAACAATTAGAAAAGATAGAAAAAAAAAAAAAAAAGAAAGAACTCTTTAGTCCTCNAACTCTTTAGTCCTCACTCATAACGAACTTGAATCTCCCAACTTTAGATATTTGATTACTAAAACTCTTTAGTTCTAGCTTTCACCAAAAAGAAATAAAAATGGAAATTCTTATTTTGTCTAATCAAACCTTTTTCATCATCTGTCCATCCGCACATCTAATCTGATCCCACTCTTTCTTCTCCCTTCATCATTCTTTTAAAGACTCGGCCCTTTTTTGTCTACTAAATTATCACAGCCAAATTTTCTCCAGATTTTGTATAATTTATACACATTTTGAATATATATACCCCGAGGATGATTCTCTTTCACTAGCAATTTGTTTTAACCAACACAAGTTTGAAATCTCTTAAAGGGTAGTTTAAGTTCCCACCACGAGGATGGTTTAGCTAAGTTTTTTTTATAAAAAAAATCTCCTTCTAGCGTAATTTAAGTTAAGAAAACGTATTATATATACTAAATTTTTAATTTATAATCGATACTAAAACTTTATGCAAATTTTTTTTTTTTAATATTCAGCATACTAAAAAATTATCGATTGATCGTCATTGTTGATGTAAACTTCCTGTAAAAGTTAAATATTCGTGATAACGATACTTTGGGGTCGAGCTAACGAAAGGTTTTCTTAAAGTTGATCTTCCGCATCATTCACTTTTTTTTTGAAGAATCCATGAAATTAGCAAACATAATGTGAAGCAAACGATGCCCATGGCCTGTAAGGCTATAACGCGAAGCTGGAAGATAATATGATGCATCATGCATCATACACACACCTCTTGACTCTATTTTGAGAGCCGTATCATAACCGCAATCAATCACTTGAACACACTTTCTTTGACGTGTTCTAGAACTAGAAACCCTAACTGCCACGAACTACAAACCCTAATCATTTTCAACGTAATAAAGATATTCATTACAATTTGCTCGTCTTATTTTTATTCAGAGTTTTGAAAAAAAAATGTGCGCATCATTTTGTTGTATTAACTTTAGAAAGATTCTCCAATGTTATGGTACTGGTTAGCTTTTCAGGTGTTGGCCAGTCAATTTACAAATGATGTTGGGTTTTCTTATAGAAGATGTGGAAATAATTTTCCGAATAAAAAGTATACTCTACAGCTCTACTTGATTATTAATTAATCGACTTGCGAATCTAATAACAAGTGAACAACTAATAACTTGACACCGACTGATGACTGTAACGTATCATTCAGACTTTCAGAGCAAACGATTCACATTGTCGAACCATACGTAATATAACTTCTATTTGAATATTAAATCATCGCATTCGTATATTTTGGGTTTAATTCGCAAATTTAATTACTCCGACAATTATATACCGATTTAAAGATAACAAACTACAATAAGAACATAAAATATATTAAATAGTCTAAGAGCATCTGCATTGGTGGATATCCCAATAGAGTTCTCAACAATTATAGGAAAAAGAAAGAAAAAAATATAGGAAAGGAGAGAAGAGTTTTTCATTTGAGAAATTTTAAGATACTCTTAAAACCTTTATTTGTCGTAAAACCTCTATTTGTCATGTGTTTGTATATTAGTGGTTTAAATTTTTTAAAAATATTAAAAAATAATCAAATAATTAGATTTTACTAAGATATCAATACTGTATAATGTATAGATACTGAATTGAGAAACTATATGAATGGAAATGGTCTTTGCATTAGAATAATCCTAACCCCTATGTATGTAGGAGTAAGCGACAAAGAAACTTGTATTATAGTATCTTTTTTTTTTCTTTTCATAAAGGAAGAAACTTGTATTATCAATAATTATGTTTTGTTTGTTACACTTACGATCATTCATTTCAATTTTGGAAAGAACAATTCTGTACAAGCAAATCAAAGATAAAACAAAATAATGAAATATAAACATGATATTATGGGGACAAGCATGGTTGGTGGGAAAAGCAAAACAGAAGTTGATGTCTATTAGTAGTATATAGATGTATGATGAAAAAGTTACCAAACGTTATGACGTAAGATAAAAAATTTATAGTGACAATTTCTGTAACACAAAAAGGTTATCATCAGCGTAAAACCACTAACAAAAAAAATAAGATTGAATAGATTAGGTGTTTAGATTTTCAGCACTCAATTCTCACAGCTCCACTCTCAGAGGAAACGAATTTAGGTTTCCTAATGACTGGCTCCATGCATTGAATCACATCTCCGACTCTAAAATCATTCCAATCTCCCATCACAAGCCCACACTCGTTGCCTTTACCGACCTGTTCCACGTCTTGTTTCTCACGTTTCAACGACGCACACGAGCCTTCAAACAACACTTCTCCACTCCGCAACAGCCTCATTAGCCCGCTTCTACATACTCGACCATCCATCACTTTGCAACCCGCGATGCTCACTCCATCTTCTTCGTTTCTCCTCTTTCCTAAGACCTTGAAAATGCTAAGTACTTCGGCTTCTCCAGACACCTCCAGCTCAGATACTCCTGGTGCTTTCTCTACGATCAAGTTCCCGATGTCTTCCAGCAAATGGTATATCACACGGTGATGGAATACCTAAAAGATCACCATTGGTTACAACGTTAAAGCGAACGCAAAAAAGGCGTTTGAAATGATTTGGAACAGAAACAGGATACCTTGACGCTGGCTTGAGCCGCAGAAAGTTTAACAGAACCTCCACCCTTAACGTTAAACGCAACGATACACGCACCGCAAGCTTGTGCCCTGTCTAAATCAGACTGAGAAACTGCTCCTACTCCGCTATGAACAATGTTCACAAAAACCTATCCAAATAAAAAACACAAACACAGAGAGAGCCGATAAGCAACAAACCGCCAAAATAAAGCAAAACAGATCGGTTTTACTTTTACGCACCTGTGGGCTATTTAATGTTCTTAGCGCATCAGCAACAGCCTGCGCAGTTCCTTGCACGTCAGATTTCACTAAAATCGGTAACTCAACTCGAAGAAACCCTTCGTCACACTCTGCTTCTTGTTTCTCTGCTTCAGCTATTCTAGCTTCCTCTGCTTTCAACAACCGATCTCTTTCATATTTCCTTTTTCTCCCTTCACTAAGCATCTTCGCACGTTCCTCTGATTCCACCACAATGACATCGTCACCAGCCATCGGAAGACCCTTTAGCCCTTCAATCTCGACGGGCATAGCTGGTGTTGCTCGGTCCGCTAGCTTACCCGCCATGTCACGTATAGCCCTGAGTTTTCCCCACTGACACCCAATGACAACGTGATGACCACTCACCAAAGTCCCAGCTTTTACAATAATGGTGGCTAACGGACCACGGCCTTTGTCGAGCCGTGCCTCCACCACATATGCTTGAGCTGGTCCTTCCACACGTGCTTTAAGGTCCATATCCACTGCTTCAAGAAGCAAAGCTTCTTCTAGTTTGTCTAGCCCTGTACTCTTCATTGCAGACACCTGAACAACTTGAACGTTTCCTCCAATATCCTCAAGCTCAATCCCCTCAGCAGCGAGCTGGTTCTTAACTCTTTCCGGATTAGCTCCAGGTTTATCGCATTTATTAATAGCAACCACAATCGGAACATTCGCCGATCTAGCGTGCGCAATAGCCTCGAGAGTCTGCGGCATTACACCATCATCAGCAGCAACCACCAAGACGACTATATCAGTAACAGCAGCTCCTCGAGCACGCATCTCACTGAAAGCTGCGTGACCTGGCGTGTCTAGGAAGGTGATTGAAGTGCCGGAATCCGGCATACCCACCACGAACGCACCCACATGCTGAGTGATTCCACCGGCTTCTCTTGCCGCCACGGAGGTGTTTCTTAAAGCGTCCAACAGAGAGGTCTTCCCATGATCGACATGGCCCATTACGGTTACAACTGGAGGCCGTGGGAGGATTTGTGATCCTTCTGTTGTATGTTGCCTCTTTACGTTGATCCCTATTTCCTGCAAAGGATGAGAACACAAAAACAGAATTACAATAAAGATTCAATCTTGGAACAAATGGTTATGCTTTTTATATATCCTAACATGAATTGACCTGAAACTGGAGGTAGAATCACTTTACCATTGCAAGGAGCTCGGCGACGTCGATACTGATTGCATCGAATTCAGAACTAACGGTTTCCCCTACATTGACGAGAATGCTCTGCAAAACCGCCAATGACTCACCAGTACGCTTGGAGAACTCAAGTAATGTCATGCCTTCGAATACGTCGACTGTCTTCTCAGCCAATCCCTTTGCTAATCTTTGTAGCCTAGGAGGCACATAGGGAGCTTCAACGGGTGGGTTATCCGTTTTCTTCTCCCGTTTTGAGAACTTTCCTTTCGTTTTCACAGTCTGTTTCTTGCGTTCACGATGACTCAGTGGACGATCTGGATCCTCTTTTCTTCTCGCCAATGTTTCTCGGCTTGCATGAAAATACCTGTTTTAAAAAAACACAGGCCAGTGAACATTTGCATAGAACGATATAAGAGGGAACGATTAAAAACTCTAGGCGAATGGTTTACCTTATGGATGTTAAGGTTTGGGGAGATTCATGATTAGATGACAAATTTGATAGCGAGCTAAACCCGAACCCTAAACATGAATAAAAGTGTTAGACAAATTGTTCTTTATCCATTTTCAACAATGCTGAAAAGATATATTGTAACCACCCTTTTTACTACGCTTACCATTAATGTACCGAGCGAATGAAAAAGCGACACTTTCAGAATTGATTTTCGAAAACGTAGAGGAAATATGTTTCTCTGTAGATGCTGCTACTCGCGGAAGAACCAAACCTCTTTTAAAAGAGGCGTGAATGCCCTGTAAATACGTTAAGTTACTTGACACATCCATTAATATATGTAAGCTAATAAAAAACGAGACCGAAATGGACAAACTGGACAAAAAGTGCAGATTTATATAATGCCAAATGAAACAAATGTATCATAACATTTCACTTAATCTTCATTCAACAATTTCAAATAGGAGTAGCTTAGACAACGAACTGATAAAAAAAACGCTTCACTTTCATCCATGGATAAACACACACTCGTATCGTACGTATAATCACATTCAAGCAAACACTAAGAAAAAAAATGGCAGAAAGATTACGAAATGTAAGCTAAAGACCTAAACGCAATTAATAGACAGAAACAGCATGAAAACCAAGAATATCTTTATAACTGTTAACCAAACCAACAAACATAAATACGACATTTTCCATGGAGATAACAAGAATTGTTCGATATCCCCTAACCATTAAAACTAATAAATGGATGAAATGGAAGCTAAAGCCAAAACCTTTTCACTCAAAATCCTAACGAAAATTGGGAAATTTGATAAAGAAATAAAAATTGACTAAAAAGAGAGGCAAAGAGGGAGTAGGGAAATAGATACCTTCTTGCCTAAGTGCCTTAACGCCATTCATACGTCAATCAATCAATCAATCTCAGCACTGAAACAAAAACCCTCAATTTGGTAAGCATAAAAAATTCCCTTTCAGGTCACTAAAAGAAACAAAACCAAATTTCAGAAGTAGAGAGAATCAAACGCGAGTCCTAACTGATTCTTATCGACCCACAAAACCTTAAATAAAAGGAAACTCCTACTTGCAGAAATTATAAGTTGGAATCTTTGTTATCAGTTAGAGAAGTTAATATAGATTCCTTGGGACGAAGTCAGATTGCAGTAATTTCGTCTCGGCAAATGAACGAACACCTTGCGCGCATACAAACTCTCGAAATCAAAAACACCAAAAAAATTAAGCGTACGTATTATCTAACCTTGGAAAGCTATGAAAAGACTGATCCACAAACGGAATAGCTCCGGTCTTGTGGACTCTTTGTCTCGGACAATCGTGGTCGGAACGGAGAAGCGAAGAAGAAAGAACACTTGGAGAAGAAGGACAAAGATCAAAAAGCACAAAACCTCTCTTTTTTTACTTCCAAACGTATTTGGGCTTTTAACTTGGGCTAAGCCCAAGTCCATAACATTCTTAAGCCCAAACATTCGAGGAGTTTGTTTGTTTAAAACGGTTGGGTTTGATATTCTTTCTTTTGGTTATGTTTAATTTTAAACCATTTTTAAACAGAGTTTATTGTTCCAAGACTTTGTACAAGGTGAAGAACTGGTTTCCACACTCGAAAAAGGTTTCATTTCATTTGTCCTTCTTGTGCTCCAATCATATCTGTTTACTAGTTGATGATTGAAAGTTGTTCTTAGTGATTTAAACGAAAAAAAAAAGATGTGCGTCCAATTTAAGCAGAGCTTAATTAATCAGCTAAGTTCATGACTTCAGGTAGTCCAGTCATGAGGTTCTTTGGGAAATAAGAGAACCAATTTCTCATTAACTCACCATTTTCGACCACCAAGAATCGTTCATCTTACACAATAATTCTTCCACACCTTTCACCACTCTCTAGCACCTCTGCTTTGGATCGCAATAGTACAATACGTGGTCAACGACATCCTCCCATTCCTTAGGACTGAGCACCTCCTCCAATTCCCATTATATTTATTGTCTTTCAATTAAATCTTATCCTCCATCATCACAGAATCAGTCCACCAGAAACCTAGCTCCATGTCTGGTTTTTTCATCCACGCTCCCACATTTTAATTTTATGAGATAGAGTAACGATCCATTTTACATTTTACATTAGCTCAAGTGAGAAAAACTGGTGTGGATGAATGAAAAGCATAATTAACTAAAGAAGTATATCAATTTTACAAAAATACATAGGCAGCAACTTCGTCTCAGCAAGCATGTGCGCATACAAACTCAGAGAGACAAAAAAAACACATCAAATCGAGCACAAATTTATGGATTCCTATCTCAGACAATCGAGGCAGGTTAGTCACAACTGAGAAGCGAAGGAAAAAAAAAATGGAGAAGAGAAGGACAAAGATCAAAATCACAAAAAAAAACCTCAGTCTTTTACTTCCATGTTCCTAGCTAAAACGTCATTGTTGTGGTCCTGTCCATAACATTCTTATTAGGCCATTGACATTTGATTGTTTTGTACATGAAAGGATTGAGAATGGACTGATGCCCAAACAACTCACCAGCTTGTGGATGTGTGTTATTGACAAGATGAGTCTTTCATAATATATATTTTCTTCCCCATTTTCAAGAACTTTGATCCTTCGCGAATTTAGCTGTATCGAGTAATCATTGAGGAAATATTTATGACAGTACAGTAGTTCTGTTTATACAGTAATTGAGTTTTTCCTTGTTTTAAATAAGTCTACAAATCTCACGGAGAATATAGAAATGTCACATAAAAGGATGTTCTATGATCCGTTTGCCTTAGAGCCAACGATCTTAACAAATATTATTTTGATAAGAACAGAGGGATAAATCTCATCTTGTTGACTGGGTTCATGCGCTCAATTCCCAAACATTATGGATTTTTAAAGACTCAAATTCAAATAGTTTAATTTTAAATTAAGGAATTCAACAAACTTCCGACCACAAATTTGAAATTCATTATAGTTAAAAAAAAAAAGAAATATAAGGAATTGAGTGAAAATTGTCTGCATCAAACAATAACAGCAAAACATTGCACAAAGAGGAAACGAATATCCTCCATCACAACATCACACCATTGCACCTTACCCCAAATCTCTCCTCCTTGGCGTCTTTCCAAATCAATCTCCGCACACCACAAATCTTTCGTTTTCGTCAGGCATTCATCATAATAAAACTTATGTAAGAAGAGAGCCAGTTTCCCACCGCAACTCAGCGTGTGCGACAACCATGAACCAGTCGTCTTACGCAACATTTCTTCCAAACCTTTCACCACTCTCCAGCACCTCTGCTTTAGATCATACGCTCTCAACTTGTTCTTTCCACCATCGTAATAGTACAATACATCGTCAATGACACAAGCATTCAACCATCCCTTAGAATGCAGCATCTCCTCTACTTCCCATTTACCTTCCTTCGGTTCATAAACATAGCTATTCTCATTATCTCTCATGTATATCTTATCCTCCATCACCACAACATCAGAATATTCAACACCTACCTTCATGTCTGGATATTTAATCAAAGGCTCCCACATTTGAGTTTCTGTATCAAACACCATGAGTCCCTCCATATCGTGTAGGTATATCTTACCGCCGATGATGTTACCGACCTTATCATACCTAATGAGCTTAGGAATGCCGGAGAGGAGTTGCACCGTGTTAGACCTACAGTCCATGCTTAACGCACTGATATTATATTTCTTACTGCAAATTGAGTCAGCCACCTGATATATCTTCGAACCCACGGGGACGTACGTTCCAAGGGAACCCACAGGAGGAAACGTTGGGAATAGGACCAAGCGATTGCTGTTGACTTTCGGTCGGAGAATATACAAAAGATCTTTACCGGTTTCAGTGTCAAAAAGGACAACATAGAAACAGTGTTCGGTGCAACCTAACAAGGATCGTCTCGTGTATAGCTCGGGGGAGGCTACGAGTGATTGGAAGCTCTTGGAGACCAGAGAGATAGTGGGATAACAGCATCTCGGTACACGTGACACGATGTCCATGATGAGGTCATTTGGAAGTGACATCATCAGAGACGGCGGTTGCTCCGGCTGGTGCTCCTTCTTGGTCCTACCGTTGGAAGACATGTTGTATAGAATTAGGCCTCAAATCAAGAATCACCGAGCTAGCTAGAGAGAGGAAACCACAAATCCTTTATTCCTAATTATCTAGCTTGGGGTTGAACCTCAAATCTTCCTGATCTTCTCCAGCTTGGGGTTTATGTGATCTCTTTATCGACTAGCTTTTTCAAACTACCTAATCTCTCTTCATGGTATGATTATCTTAATAAAAGAAAAATAATATGAATAATTAGATAATTAAATAGGAGACACGGGTAATTATATTTTTTTAATCACTAAAAAGTAAAAACAGAGGCAAAAAGAGTACGAAAAAGTACCTTCTTGCATAAGCGACTTAACCTTTCCCATTTCACCATATATAAACTCTATTCCTCAAAGGGTTTAATCTGTTGTCAAGACTCTTAATAATGTTAGAATAACTCACTAAGTTTAATCTGTTGTCAAGACTCTTAATAATGTTAGAATAACTCACCAATTTGCGGATGTATTTTTTACCATTGATTTGATTCGATTCCTACTCACTCAGTTTAACTGTCAATGGCAAGATTAGCCGTCTTTCATCTTTTTCCCCCATTCCGAAGGTTATAGTTAGCTTCTGTTAAGTTAAAAACCAGCTATATATCATTTGAACTAGAATAAGAAGTATTGTAACACTTTTCAACTGAGATTAACAGAAGCAGCCTAAAATCCACGAATATAAGCCATTGAGCTTTAGAAGAAGAAAGGAAAAAAGAAAGAGAAAAAAGGAAAGTCTTTCATTTCTTTATTTATTTTTATAGCCAAAGATAACACTCGGGAAGGAGGAAAAAATACATGCGTAAACGAAGAGTTGGATGGGTTTTTGGCATCAAAGTAAAAGTTTTTGCAGAATACAAAAGAATCACAAACAAAAGAGAAATCTTTTCCCAAATGGGTAATAACCAAACACAAACCGGTCTGAATCACATCTCTCTCCCCTCTCTCTTTCATTCATTAAGCAGTAACTTGGCCGAACAACGACCTACGGATCTGTGAAAAGAAATGAGTGTGAATCAGAGAGCCATAGTAAGACCAAAAAGCTAAACTTTTGGATCACAGAAAGAAAGCAAAAGAAGATAGATTTAAGCAAAGTATTGAATTTGGTTTTCATACCACTGGAAGTTTCATACGGAATGCCACATCAAGACGTGCATCGAGAGTGTTCTCGCACACGATTTTCCCATCACGAGAAGCTAACACAACACCTCCAGAGCTAATAATAACAAAAGTTCAACATTCACACATTTAGCTATATACCCCGATAAATGTCCTTTTCTAAAAAGTAATCACAACGGGGCAAAGGATGAGATATATGAATTTTTACCAGTGGAGACTATGAGGATCACTAGAAGTAGGAGGACCGGGAAGGAATATAGTTGTGTCCACGGCAACCTCTGGAGCATGAACCTTAGCTTTACCAGCATACTCCTCCTTTGCATCATCAAGAACAGATTCAACCAAACCCAAGTCCTGTTCACGACAACGCAACAACACTGACGGTTCCTTCAACCGAAGCAAACACTGCAACAATACAAGAGATAAAATCATTAACACACCAAAACGTATTACACATCAGCATAAACTAAGCACAAGAGTCAAAGAATGAGATTTCCATTAGATAAAAAATCCATAATCATATGCTTAAAAGAAGCCAGCAGAGAGTAACAAGCATGAGTGAGTGGCACCAACCTGAACAATCAGATCCTTAAGAAGCTGTTTGTAGGCATACTCATCTCCACTCACGTTAAGAAGATCCTTTGCTGCTTGGTCTTTCATAGCATTGACAATATCATCCTGCGCTTGAAGAACTTTGATCCTTGACGCATTCAGCTGCATCGAGTAATCACTGCAACAAAACATGTATACCACACTTAATTTTTATCCCAAACTCTCGTCAAATTGTGTCTATCACACTAGATCAGACTAATCATCCTTTGCTAATCAATCAAGAACAAACTATCCAATCTATAAGCCATACACTTCCACGTTCTTCATTTCATAAAATTGGATCAATCAAGATTCAGATGTGAACTAAACTCTCCTCAATTTTGTTTATCACACTAGATCAGAGAAAGTGAAAACATCGAACCTAAATCCAGAGGAAGCGATGCAAACTTAAGCTAAAGTAAAGATCAAAGAGTGAGATCAGAAGGCAAACGATCGGTTGTTGGTTAAGCAATGAATAGGAGATGACTCACATCTTCTTGCGTACATCAGCTTGCTTCTCCTTCTTCTCATAATCTTGCCTGATCTTCTTCTTCTCCGCCTCAACTAGCTGCAGCTTCTCGATGTTGAATTCCTACAGATAGATAGATCGATGACACAATCAGAAAAACGAATCGCGATTGATTAGAAGATGTTGAGAAATGGAAGAGAAAAGCGTTACTTCTTCAGCGGAGACCGAGATCTCGTTTGCCTTCTCCTCCGCTTCTTGGCGGATGAATCTCACCATCTGCTGGATCTGCCTCGATACATCTCCGTCGTTCATCTTTACCGGAACAAAAAAAAGTTCAACGATCGAGCGTTCGTTAGAGATTTGGAGAAACTCGAGAATTCTGTGGCGCAGGAAGATTGGAGAGAGAGAGAGACGTAGATCGGATTTGCACACAACGACGTGGGGATGGTAATTTGAAGTTTGTTTGTTTGTACAGAGTATTGAAAGTGCCAAAACGGCGTACATTGTTCTAGAGAATAATAGAAACGACAAGGTGTCTACTTTCTGGGCCAGTTCAGGGGCCAAGATCCGTTTGTCTATCACATATTTGTAATGGGCCAAGACCCATTTGTCTAGTCCGGTTTATTATTATTTTTTTCTAAACCGGACGAAAACACAAGATTATAAATTATTCATCTAAAAAACTGTACCAGCCGAATTATTGAACCAAACCCTAAGTTCTCTTTTCGTTTTCTTCTGAAAATTTTCTCACCCTACTCTCTTCTTCTTTCATATTCTTCTTGCTAGTTGCAAAAAGTTTCTCAGCTGCTTCTAGTTTTTGAGGAAAAGGATGGGTAAGATTAGTGATTTACCTGATACGTCTATCTTTTCTTCCGATACAAGAAGCTGCTTTAACTTCTTCTCTTGTAAAGAGATGGAGGAATCTGTTTGCCTTGAGACCCAAGCTTTGTTTTAGCTTTGACTCTCGGTATTACAACGATGCGGATTACGGAGATTTCGTGGATAGAGTATTAGCTGTGTCAGCCAATCACTCCATAAAGAATTTCACTCTCTGGTATAGTCACCGGCTTATTGACACAGCTCGTATCAACGGTTGGATATGTAATGTGCTGAGTCGTGGTCTCTTGAGTCTTCATCTCTACGTTTATACTTGTCCAAATTATTCACTGCCTTTAGAGGTCTTCTTTTGCAAGACCATTGTTAATCTGAGACTAGGTGGCGGTGTCGGGTTTGATATTGATATGATTCCTGAGAACGCTTCTCTTCCGGTTCTAAAGACTCTGTTTCTTGATTATGTCCAGTTCCATAATACATTTGAAGCTCTGATTTCTGTTTGCCCTGTGCTTGAAGAATTAACCTTATTTGGTTATCCTTGTGACCCTCAAACCGATTCATGTCCAACACTTAAGAGACTTACTCTTTCCTTTAAATATTATAGATATCCTTATAAGTGTCTTACTTTTGATTCTCCAAATCTTGCCTACCTAAATTACCAAGATCGTATTGTGTATGGGTATCCATTTGTTAATCTCCACTCCCTTGTTGAAGCTCAGATTTCTCTTGATTCGACGGCGGAATCTCTTAGCGAAAACAATCCAATGAATTTGTTTAAAGGGTTAAGAAATGTTGAGATCCTAAGCTTGTCGACTCTTAATACTTCCGAGGTACTTTTACTTTTCTTCTTCCTTTCTAATGTGTTATTATTGCAACTTGAGAACATAAAAGAGCATGAAAAAGGCATTCTTGTTTCGTTTCCTGTGTTTTAAAAACAATGAAAACGTATCTTGAGGGTGCTGACTAGTTTATCTGTATTTTTAAGGTTTTTTACTTCTTTTCAGAATTAATCCCGCTGTTTGAAAACCTATCTCGTTTATCTATTGCAACTGAGTTCCACGACTTCTGTTCGAGTTGGAAACTTCTGCCACTAATCCTTAAAAAGTCTCCAAATCTATAGACTCTTATCATTAAGGTATGAAAGTTTAATTACAACATATTCTGAAACCAAGTGTTTGCATGAAACTCAAATTAATTGTCTCTCGGTCTTTGTCTTAGGGTCCCTTGCACTTTGATGTTAACCGTGAACCTCTAGTTTGCGAGTGCTTGTCGGAATATTCATTCCTGTCTTCATGTCCTGTGAAAGTCCTAGAGATAACCGAGTATAGCGGAACTAAAGGAGAATTGGAGCAAATCAAACATTTCCTGGAGAAGTTGCCATGTCTTGAGCTGGTCAAAATTCGTGCTACTGCACATGCAAATTTGACATTCACCTCAGATCTGCAAATGCTTTCCGCAGCTTGCAACGTCCAGCTCAAATAATTTCATGCAAAACTATATAATTGATCAAAGAACTAACCCAATTTTTTGTCCTTCTTACTTTATCTTGTTTACCGTTACTGTGGAAAACTTGAAGTATTTGATTTACAAAGTCAATTTGCTTTCATGTGGTGTTTTTTTTTTTGCTCGCATTTTTATGTTTCAGTGAAATCATCAAGTATTATATTTATCTTGTTTGAGGATCATTAAGTATTTATAATTAACGAAACATTTGTTTTTATGTCTTCTTCAATTTCCAAACAATTGAAATACATTTGAGAAATCTCATAAAGCAGATACTTCAGGCGGCGCGCAAATACATAAAAAGTCATTGATCGAACACTTTTTCGTTACATGATCATGATTATATATGTGGGTACGTACATGCATGATATATATATATATATATATGTGTATATGGGATGACTTTTGGTTGCATACTTGGTGAACCTAAAGTTATCTGCGTTGGCCATTTTGTTCACGCCATATGTGATATAATGCTGCTTACTAGTGCTTAGGCGCTATCCAGGTTTGAGTTTGTGAGAAGCCTGAGTTGTTGGTTCCAGTCTATACAGAATTGAATTATGATGAGTTCCCGCACGGCATGAGGCTACACCAGATCTCCTCCGGAAACTGGCAGGAAAAGAACATGTGGTTTCTTGCTTCCTCCAGAGCTCAGCAGTGAACAAGACGATATGTGTCCTGCATCATTCGATGGTTAATGCTAAACTATAGAATTGCTCTGAATATTCTTGTGTATTGATATGAAAAGCGTGAATACATATATATAGATGTTAATCTATGTTAAACCTAATTGAGAAAGGAAATAGATAAACATGAATAGGATATATTCTATATCTTTGAATAGGAAATGTTCTCTTGGAATGAAGGTCAACCATTTCATGTTCTTCTTCTTGCTCAACCAATTGTTCGTGTTCAACCTCTTGTTCATGTGCAACCACTTGTTCTTGTTCAACCTCTTGTTCATGTTCAACCACTTGGTTCTCTTTTTCTGCATGTGTTTTGCTAGTATCTTCCACTAGAAGTGGTAATGGTTGCTGAATGTCCATGGAAACTAGCTCCCCCTGTCCGCTAGCATTCGAGTCGTGTGGAAACAGCTCAGAATATGGGAAAACGTCTTCATGAAAACTTACGTCACGAGATACAAATGTTCTCTTGGAATGAAGATCAAAGACAATCCAACCTTTTTTTCCAAAGGGATATCCGAGGAAGATGCAACGAGCACTACGATCTTCAAATTTGTCATTTGAACGCCGAATGAGACGCACATAACAAAGGCATCCAAATGTCTTGATATCTTCATATGAAGGAGGCTTCTTAAACAAAATCTCATACGGTGTTTTTCCTTTAAGAAGGATTGACGGTGTGCGATTGATCAAATGAGTAGCTGCTTGTATGCTTTCTCCCCAAAAACGAGTTGGTAGATTGGCTTGGAATAACAGTGCTCTAGCGACATTTAAGATGTGTCTGTGCTTTCTTTCAACTCTTCCATTTTGTTGGGGTGTATCGACACATGAAGTCTGATGAGTGATTCCATTTTCAGCAAAGTATGTACGCATACACATAAACTCTGTACCATTATCGGTGCGTATGCACTTTACAGTCTTGGTGAATTGACGTTGAACCCAAGCTAGAAAGTTTTTTAGAATGGTGGAAACAGATGATTTTTCCAGAAGGAGATGTGTCCAAACAGCCCTAGAGAAGTCGTCAACAATGGTCAAAAAAATAAACTGCTCCACTAGTAGATTTTTTTCGGTAGGGTCCCCATACGTCGCAATGTATTAAAGAAAATAAATCATCAGCTTTATTTGAACTTTCTGAAAAAGGAACACGTGTTTGTTTTGCTCGGAAGCAGACATCACAACATTCCTCTAAAGCACTAATACTATTACTAAAAACTCCAACATCTGAAAGCAAAGATAATACTTTGGAAGAAGGATGACCCATTCTTCGATGCCATAAATCTCGAGTATCAGTCTTGGTAACACGATTTGCTTGAGGAAGAACCGCACCAGCAAGATGATAAACCCCATCACGCTCCTCACCCGCACCAATCAAAGTCCTCGAAGCTTGGTCCTGTATAAAACAAAACTGTTTAGTAAAGATGACTGCACTTGCGATATCGCGGAGAAGTTGAGCGACAAAAATAAGGGTGAGAGACAATTCAGGAGCATAGAACACATGATGGAGTATCAGTTTTCCTCCAAGAGAAAGTGTTCCATATCGTGTTGCCCAAGTAAAACAACCATTTGGTAACTGAATGGAACAAGGATCGATTTTCGTAAGATCCATCAAAAGATTTATATCACCAGTCATATGGTGAGAAGCGCCTGAATCAATAATTAAATCAAAGCGACTTTGAGTCCCATAGATAATCAGTTTTTCTCTCTTACCAGAAGATTTATCAGATCCATTACTCTTCTTGTTGTTTTCAAGAAAGTTGGCTAAGGAGCTCCATTGACCTGCTGTTAATGTTGGTATTCCTGCTGGAGTATCGTTAGAGATCGTTGTCTGAGGAGCTACTACAACGTTAGCTTGATGTGAAGAACCGGAGAAGCCGCGTCCACGACCTCTTCCTCTTGATGAGCCACGACCTCGTCCTGTTGATCCTCGTCCTGTATTTTGTTGATCATACCATTCAGGATAACCCACAATTTTAAAGCATTGACTTTTCTCATGTCCGGTTCGACCACAATGAGAACACGTGACAGTTTTAGAGTTTGTTACTGCAGCGGCAGAGAAACCAATCACTCCTCCTTTTTCTTGTGGTTCACGAGTTGCTTGAAGATGTCTTTCTTCTTGTATGATCTGTGAATACACACTATCAAGATTTAAATCCTGAAGTCTTGTGAGAAGGTTCGATCGAGTTGTGGCAAATCGTTGGTTATCAAGTCCCATTAAGAACTGATGAATATGGATTCCTTCTTGCTTCTTATTGATTTTAAGCATCGATTCACAACTTGAGCTTTTGCAACAGCATGTGAATCCTTTTTCCATATCTGCTAAGTCATCCCAAAGAATTTTTAAGCGACCAAAATACTCTTCCACTGTTTGTCCATCTTGTTTGCATGCGGTAAGATCAGCATGAAGTTGGTGCTCACGCGTTCCATCCCCAACAGAAAAACGACTTTTGATGCTTGCCCACATGACGGAGACGTCATCGACAAGTGATATCGAGGAACGCAACTTTGGTTCAACACTACTGTAGATCCAACCTATGATCATTGAATTGACCATATCCCATCGTTCTCCATCTTCTTCATTATCTTTTGGACGTTTAAGTGTTCCGTTGAGAAACCCTAGTTTGCGCTTCGTACGCATGGCGTTGATCATCAATTTTGACCATCGCTCGTAATTAACACCATTCAAGAGAATCGGTGTTTGCACATGTCCTGTGCTGTCGTTAGGATTAAGATAATAAGGGGAGATTAGAGCTGATTCTCCCATGGTAATTTGTTTACCGGAGCTCTTGTCATCAACACCACCCATCGTTAGAGGTAACGTGAGTTTTTTTTTTTTTCTTTTTTTTTTTTTTTTTTTTTTTTTTTTTNATGAAAAGCGTGAATACATATATATAGATGTTAATCTATGTTAAACCTAATTGAGAAAGGAAATAGATAAACATGAATAGGATATATTCTATATCTTTGATATCTTCGTATCTTCATTGTATCTTCTATCTTCCAATAGTTAATATGTTTTGTCATCTGATCTCCATCCTTTCTACCTCTACCCTGCTCTGTTTTCAGTCTCGCCTTTCAAACTCTTGAAGCAGTCATTGTAACAAAGTTTTTTAAAAATGAATAAATTCTACATGCCTCAAAAATAAAAACTCCGACCAAAGAAAAAATAAGAAAAGGAGAAAACGCAAAGTAGAGAACGAAATTACTTATGAAGTAATCTTCGTGTCCACTATCACGTTGAAGGAGGTGATTGGAACCATAGGATGATATTTTTTCCGTCATTTTGCTCTCATCGAATAAAGAAACTGTAAATCAATCAGCACAGATCTTATTGTCATTTCTTTACAGCATCAATGAGATGTGGCAGAAGATCAAAAAATGTATAGGCCTTGTAGATTAAATCTGAAATTTGGTCTAAGATGCTTAGAGTTAACCCCAAAAAAAAATTGGAGCGTAATATGAATGCAAAGCTATTATAATGGTGGACTGGTGATATTTCATTTTAATTATTTCTCATTATTTTTTTCCACATTGAGAATAATTATAATACCCATTAATTAAATATAATAGTAGCTTGAATGTTTTTATTGATCTGTTTGAATTTAAAATATTAATGAAAAATAGAAAGATTAATGAAACTGTTCAAATACATATTAAAATAATTCACATTGTTGTAGTAAATAATTAGCGTAAAATGTTTTGTATTGTTAAGTAATCGTAATCGGAAAATTTCAGCTAGCAAAAAAATATCATAATTATTAAAAATCAGAGTGTCAGTTATAAGTTGTCCATTAAAAAAGGGCAAGTATCAGATATAAAAAAAGGGTTTAGAGGATTGTAGATTTATAGAAAACAAAAATACGAACCATTACAACCAATTTTCCATTTTCCATTGTCATAATTGTAAAAAAAGAAAAGTAATAAAAATTCATTTTTAAAAGAGCATTTTAGAACATGAAATCTCAATCTTAGAATAAACTATTGCCACAAGTACATTTTCAAACATTATTTAAGTTAGCTTAGTATCTTAAGTACAGTTTTAAGAGTGTAATGCACGTGCAAATCGAAGGTGGTGTGCATTAATAAGGTCGTGAGAAAGTGTTGGAAAGGACCCCAAAATTAAGCATTTCCCCTAATAATATTTAGTTATGAATTAGTTCTACTTATCTAAAAATGGCTTGTTAATGAGAGTTGTCTCACTACAAGACAACGAGTGACAGTCACCTGTTGGCTCACCATCCCACACACGTCCACCCCCACTTTATGTTTTATAAACCAGATGTTTATCATACTATAATCTATCCTTATAATTCATAATTTTAAAATTTGATTGTACTTCAAACGATATGAGGTGAGGAGTAGGACAATCTATTTTTAACGAGTATTTTTTTCTTTTTTTGGTAAAATGTTAATTTTTTTAACGAGTAGTTGTACTTTGATACTTTTTTTATATTGATTAATGCCATAACTTTGTTTACCATGGAAGATATAGTCTTCACGGTCGCAACGTCCAACATCAAACTATAGATTCCCTTCCCTCTTTTTTCAATTTTGACGTCAAGTACCAATATTTCCCTTATTACCAAAAATAGATGTTTACGGTCAAATGTTACAAAGACTATTCCAATTTCATCTAAGAAGCCAAGAAGAAGAAGGAAAGAGGATGAGAAGTGTTAGCAAAATTGTGAAATGTTTCATCGAAATCACATCTCTTGAAAATATCTTTCACCGACTTAATTTGTTTTATATTTACATTGACATCTATCATATTTGATGGGTCATGTCGTCAAACAAATAATTAGTGGCAAAAGTAAAACTCGTGAGTGTACGAGCACCATATAGGTTTCGTTCGTCGGGGTGGCCCTTGTCGGGTCGCCACATAGATATAACTAAAATTTTAAGGGAAATTTTTAATTAATTAAGGGTCGAATGTGTATGAGAACTTCAAATCAATGATTTGGTAATCATCAACTTTTCTTAATCAATAATATTCTTTGTCACATTCATTCCTCTAAATTACTCACAATCTGTAGTATTTAACTTCTTCTTTTCAATAGACCCCATATTATGTGGGTTGCATGTTCCCCATAATAAACAGAGGCACATATAAAGTAAAATTAAAATACGTACGCAATTCAAGTTAATCGATTGGTACCTTATTCACTTAGCCATGGATGTAACAGTAACATTCGAATCCAAAACATTAAAAATTGAGATGAAGGATTTATGTTTTACGGTATTATCATAAATTTTATCAATTGTACCAAATAAAAATTTTAAAATCTGGTTATTAAAAAGTATCTAGCCCATAATTAACTCATAAACTCTATTTAATCATGATTGCAGTAATAAAGAAACAACAATTAATAAGTTCCCTGACTAGACCCATAGTTTCAGTGTGATTGAAGCACTTTTCAAGTACACCATTGATAGATGATAATTAGCCTAATTGGTCCATTATTGAAACTTTACTGTTTCGCTTTATTCTACCAATAACTTTCCAATATGTTGAAAACAAAAACAAATCCTCTTTAGGTTTTATCTTTTGTTTTTTTTTTGAAACTAAGGTTTTTTCTTTTGTTTATGTAAAATGAATATATTCATACGGTAGCAAGCGCCTATGTAAAAACAAGCCATTGTGTTTGAAACCAATCGGTGGGTTTATGAGTTTTATAGTCCCACTCGATAGATGGTTACATGCTTACATGTATAATTCTAGATTATAACCAGTGTCCTCTTAAGAGGGAGGACAACAGTGCATGGCCCCAAAGCCTACAAAAAAAAGAGGTTCTTTTTTAGTTTTCTTTTTTTAATTTAATTATTTTTAGTTAGTTAGTTAATTTTTAAAATTTAATATTTAGTTTTAAAATTAACTAGATTAAATCATTTTAACAAAAAAATTACATTATATATATATATATATTCCTACTTTATTTTTATTTATATGTTACAAAATCATATATAAAATAGATAAAATGTTATATTATATAAAAAAAAGTAATAAAATGCTAAATTTTCATTAAAATTTATCAAAACAAAAAAAATTTTGCCCAAAAACCTCAAAAAATTTTGAGCCGGCCCTAACTACAACCAATAACTTGTTTTAATTGAATTATGAATAAGAAATATTTTTCTATTGTCTAAATAATTGAATTCCACTCTAAAAAATTAGTAAAAAAATATTTTTTTGTTTACAAAATCAACGTGAATAATATATATAAAATAAATGAGTTTTGTGTTTTACAAACCACAAGCTGACTATGTGTTATAGTAACAATACACTAACTATGGAAAAAAAGAAAGAGATAAGGTCCCAGAAATAGATAGAAACTGATACATCATACAAGATAAAAAACCTACATTCAAATAACACATTTTTCACACTTTCCAAATATGCTACTCTTGGCTGGATAAAATCCGGTTTGGAACATGGTAGATCACTATCGGTAAGTGATTTTTGAGGATTATATAATGATAAACTCTACTTAGTGTCATAAACATCTAATAGTAATATTATTAGAGAGTCAGAACACTTTTTAATATTAAGTATCATTGCAAATGGTTAGCATAAAGCAGTAGTATTTCAATTCAAAGGGTGGGATATAACAATTGATACTTGAACAATAAAAGAAAACCAAACCTTTTTGTTGGGATCGGAAGTGGACCAGGGCCAAACTTGAAATCAGAGCTCCGACCCAAAATGAGTTTGTTTGGCAGGGGGAGATAGCTCGGTCGGGATTTGGAGAGAGATAATTATCGGATACTAGGGTTACACCAGACAGATTAAAGGGATATCGGCTTTGGGAAGAAGATGAGGTGCACGGAGGTTACACAGCGGCATGTGGGTACGAGGTATGACAGGAGGAGAGGTTGGCTGGAAGGTCGCAAATAAGCATCTAGAGGAAAAGGATTTGAGGTTTCCACAGATGATGGATGTCTCGGCTTCACTGGATATGAGTTCAAAACACGAGTGAGTCACACTACAAAGGTGGTGGGGGGGGGGAAGAAACACTCTCTAACGAGGGAGCAACATACTGCTTAAAGGGTGAGATTGAAGCTTAGTGACGGTTGGAAGTGGCTATCGGTGATGCTTCTGAAGATCTCCATACCCTGTTCAGATCCGATGAGTCCTTGATGCCTAATAGAACATATCTGAAGCTCAACCAAAGGTTACACCCACTTAATCGGAAGAGAAGAATTGAGATAACAAAAGAGATTTTACTGAGTCTGTGACTAGAGAAGTAAAAATTGGCTATAGGATTTTTTAGGAAAGGCGAGAACTAAAAATAGAAATAAGAAAAGAAAGAAAGAGTAAGAAAGAAGAAGTAAAAGAAACAAAACTAGAAAAAAGATAGGTTGACGCCGGCGGACCGAAATTCCACCGACCTTAAGTAGAGGTGGCTGTATTTGTTCCTCGATAATTAGGCCAGATAAAAAACGTAAAATTAGGACGACCAGACTATGTTAACTATCTCATCATGTATTGTGAACAATTACTTCTTATTTGAAGAATAAGCTAGTTTATAAAAATAAGGTTTGAAAAAAAAATGCTTAACAACTTTACATTCTCCATATAGAGATGTTAATGGGGAAAGAAATTAATTAGAAAGTTGTGAGAATGTATTCCCTTTTGCAAAAACTTTTATTCATATCTTTTGCATCTTTATGTTGAAGAAAACTAAAGTATAGTTTAAATTTTGTTAAAAATAACATTAGCCAGTACACAAGATGATGATATAATTTATCATAACATTTCTTGTTCTTTTGCTTTTTTGTTGTTGTTGTAACTGTTGTTCTTTTGCTTTCATATATAGTACTATGTTGTAATATGGAACGCCATACTAACTAACATAGTTTTGAATACGGTGAGGTTATTCTGCAAAAAAAAAAATCATATACATCAACTAATCAATTTGATAAGTTGTTTGAGGAATATCGTTCATAAACTTTTAGAAATATTCCAACATACAAAAGTATGTTTAAGATTATATAGGAAACCATTTTAGTGTTTTCTAAAATTACCCAACGTTTAAATAAAAGTTATCAGATATTTTCCTCTACTAAATTATCCTTTTGCTAACATTTATTTTATTTATATAAAATCCAAAATTTCATAATAATCAAAAATATAATATATCTTGGCAGACAAATGGAATAGCCGAATGGGTAACAAGCGAAAGAAAGAGAGAGATAGAGAGAGAATGCCTCGAGACGACGAAGAAAGTCACATGAAAACAAAGTGGGATGGCTCGAAACGAGAGAACGGCGCCGTTTGCGGGACTTAACGGTAAGAGCGCTCAGGTGGGCCCCGTTTCTAATTGCTACCGTCCAACTTTTGTCTTTATTTTCTTCGACAATTATCCGTACGGTCTCGTTTATTTGTTTCTTCCTACCTATTAATCAAACTTTCACTTCATAAGCCATAATAAATCACATCACCAGCTACGTCTCCCAATAACTGTTTTTTTTTTCAATCGATTTGTGGGTATTCTAGGAAAAGAAAACGTAATTTTTTTTTTTGTTTCCAGAAATTATCTACTCATACCTTTTTTTGAACAATCTACATCCTAAAAATTGTACACTAAACCGACATTAATTATCTGTACAATGTTGTCTGACATGTGTCTCTTATTATAATTCCCACTAAAACAGAGTTTTTCAAAACAAATATCCAAACAAAAAAGTTTAGGGTAATTATTTTAGGAATCCTAAGTTATAAATATTTTCCCAATAATCTTAATTATGATAAGCTAAAATGTTCAAGTTTACTGTAGACAGTATATGTCTGTACGAATGATGACGTGAGGGTATATAACTACGAGGTTACCGTTAATTATTAGAAGAATTAACTCTATGATTATGTGATGATGATATTACATGAACCAAGGGCTCATCATTGCTCCCAATATGTCATATACTATTGGACTACTAAATATTCTCAGAAACGAAGTTTGATTTGTTTAAAAAGCTACAGTATTTTTTATGGTTACTATTTTTATGGGATTCCTGAATTGTTGCGTGGCTCAAAGCTAATTTTCATGTCTGGGGTTTGATGCTTATTTGACTTGTCTTATGTAGTTTTTGATTATATATGTTTTTTCTGTTTTAATCATTCTTCGAATAAATTACGATGCAGTTTAGATTTACCCTTAACAGTTTCAAATTACATGGTTTGAGAACGCCATTATATACACAATCCCATATACGTATATATACCCCCACAAATTCAAACCCATCAAACCCTATCTTAATTTTCTGGATAGTATCACGCAGACACGCACACTATTTTCGTCAAGTTAACTAGTTTTATACATAAATCTTAAATGGTAGTAAAAATGAACCAATATAGTTATATGGACTATGGAGTGGTGGAGTTGGGAAAAGGAAGGAAAGACGAGAGAAAAACAAAACGGTGATGTATTCATATGCACTTCGCAATCAAATAGTAATCACTTTGACAATGGTGTGGCTGTCAGAAGTCTGTACGATTACACAACAATGTTGCACATGTGTTACATATATATGTATGACTATAGCTACAATGATGTGACTTGACCATTTAGTCAAAATTCTTTATACTAAATCAGATTATATGAACTGAACTGTATGGTTAGAACCGAATCATTATTTAAATTTAAAATTTTATAATTAAATAAAAACGATGATTTTTTGTTATTTTTTTATAACTCAGATGATTCTTTAGTTTTTTTTCTTAATTTTTTAATTTTTGATTCAGATCGATAATCTTAACTATGTTTTATTAGTCATAATTTTTTTCTTTTTATCTTCTTTTTATTTTTTATTTTATTTTATTTGTAATTATTTTTATTTTTTTTATTTCTAATTCAATTTTTTTTTCTCTTTATTTCATGTTCTTTTTATATATTACTTGACTTGCATTGAATTTTTTACTCCATTATTTTCTCTTTTATTAACTTTGGTCCCACTTATGAAATTTAACTTTTAACTATTTACATATTTAAATTTTCTGTTCAACTAAATCCTGTTTTTCATGTCAATTTTTTTTTCAAGATCTAAAATTTACAATAGCTGGAGTTGACAAAAAATCATTATTCCCAAATCTCTTGAATTAATTCTTCATATTGGCTATGTTCTTATCATGGTTTCTCATATTCAAGAAATTCTCCTTAGAATTGTTTTTATTTTCGTTTTTGTTTGCCTATCCATAGCTTTTCCTTCCATGCATGTCCCTTTTTCTAAACTATGGTATAAAAACACCTTATTGGGGGAGGTTTTTATATAGGGTTCTCACACAAAAAAAATAATTAAAAAGAAAAAGAGAGCTAAAAAGTTGAATTTGATGAATTAGCAAATTTTTTGCTGCAACTTTTGTTTTCATTTTATTATAATTATCCAAATAAAATTTTATCCAGTATATAATTAATGAAATGCAGAAAATAGAAAATTTTAATTTTATCCACTAATAAAATTTTTTTGATTAAGATTTTTTATTTCATTAGGAATTTAGGATATATATAAAATCATACAAACTTGGAATATAATTTTGATTTCGCCTTTTAATTTCATATTGTGTAATATTTTGTTTCAATATTATTAGTGCTGCAAATCCTTGACAATTTTTCCCAAATTTTATTTGTCTCATTTTTAAATTTGAATTGAAGAACTTGCTAGAAGGTTTGTTTCGAATTGAACAAATTTAACTCGGAATCTGTGATTTAATTTTTGGAATAAATTTTTTTTAGAGGATTTTTTTTTAAATTGAATAAGTTTAGGTTGAAATCTGCGATTTGATTTATGGAATGAACAAATTTTAAGGGTTTTATTTCGAATTGAATAAGTTTAAGTTGGAATATGCGGTTTGACTAAAAAAAGTTAGAATATGCGATTTAAATTAAACAAGTTAAAAATATACCGTCTTTAAGAAGAGTTAAAATATAGTTTTTGTATTATAATAGATATTTGTGGATTTGTAATATATGGGTGTTTGATGAATTAACAAAAGTTTTGCTGAAATATTTGTTATCATTTTGTATTAATTACCCAATTAATATATTATCAAGTATATAATTGATGAAATACAGAAAATTCAAAATTGTAATTTTATTCCATTCCTCTTGTTAAAAAGAAAAAAAAACACATTCATACTTTTCAAAAAAAATTTCTCCGATTAGCTATATATTTTTTTTGATTCTATGTATTTTTCTCTCTAATCTCAGTATAATGGACCCAATTGATATGACACAAGTAGGAAGGAGGGACTACTGCTTCTAATTGAACAGATTAGGTTGGAATCTATTATTTGATTTCTCAAATGAATAAATTTTAGAGGATTACTTTGAATTGACCAAGTTTAGGTCAGAATCTGCAATTTGATTGCAATAATGAACAAATTCTAGAGGAAATGTTTAGAATTGAATAAGTTTTGGTCGAAATCTGCTAAAAAGTATCTCAGTTTTAAAAAAAAATTTATAATCTACTTTTTTTATTATAACAGAAATTTGCTAATCAATAATTTATGGTTTTATGATGAAATAGCAAAATTTTTGCCACTGTTTGTTATCATTTTCTCATAATTACTCAAATAATATTTTATCAAGTATATAATTACTGAAATACTGAAAAAATGAAATTGTAATTTTATCCATTAATAAAATATTTAATGATTAAAGTTTTTTTATTTAATTAGGTTATCTATAAAATCACGAAAACTTGGAATTATAAGGGCTAATTTGACAAATAACAACAACAAAAGAAAATTAAATTGTTAGAAAGATATTAGAAAGAGATAGGAAGAGAAAAGTAGTGAATAGGAAGGATTTGGGTTAAAATTTTAATTTTGGGTTTTTTTTTTATTGTTGAGTGCAATTTCTCTAATTATAATTTTGATTTAACCTTTTAATTTGACAATGTGTAATATCGTGTTTCAACATTTTTACTGCTGCGAATCCTTATAAAATTAGAATTCAACTCTTATCATTGTGTTTGTTGAAAATTGTTAGTACAATTTATTTTCTTGAAAAAAGCCAAAAACACCGCCCACGTTAAAAGAGCCAAAATATTAAAGGCACTTTGTTTTCTCTGGTTTAACACTCACGTGAAAATATGCAGTGAAAAAAGAGAGTTTTTGTAAAAGGGAAGTAAAAAAAAGACAAATATACGCTTTAATAAATTGAATTTTAATTAATAGTATCATACTATCATGTCAAAGAAAAAGAAAATATAATTAATAAACATGCCATGGTAGAAAAAAAAAAAGTGAGAAAAAGACATACACAAGTCGTATGGAGTTTTTGTTATTGAAGTAACATCCCATGTTGTCGTCTCTGCCACGTCAGATACCTGCTATAGAAAAGGACTAGAGAGCAGAGACTGCTAAAAAGTAAAAAACTGCAGACCGCAACGGTCTAGTTTTTCTACAGGCAGCAAGCGACCAACTTGGTTGACAAATGACCAGAACACCCCTTGTCGCTAAAATGCGTCGTAAGAAGGTTTTACGGATCTAATTACCACAATTAACCATCCTTAATTAGTGCTATTACTATTACATCGTGATGGGATAGTATAGTAGTTGTTATTGCTCTGCTATAACTATTAGTAGAATTTTAAGGTCAAAGGGAAGACTAAACCGTCTTTCTGATGTCTTCAAAGGCCTAATAACAATTATAAAAAAACTTCAAAACCGACAGAAACTTTTCCAAAAACTTGTTTTTTTTTTTTTTTCTTAAAAATTGAAATGACAAAAAAACAAAACCGGATTTTAAAACGCCGCAACCGCCGTTACAAGGTCCTATAAAGAGACTCTGCCTTGTTCAGAGTCTTTCTCTTAACTTACTTACATTACATGTGCTCTGCATCTCTCTCTCTCTAGTTATCTCCTCCTCCTTTTCTTTGTCACTTCCCTTTTTCTTTTCTCTGCAAAAAATTTCCCAGGAATATTTCTTAACCTTAATATACATCCCAAAACAAGAAATAAAAAAAGCATCTCCTCCTTATTATTTTCGTTTCCTCTCCCTCCTTTGCTTAATTACTTACCACACTTTGATTCCATAAGCATCTATCAAAAAGCTCTTTTCTCTTTCTCTTTTCTTCAAGCTTTCCCGGGAAAATTTCCTCCTTTTATATATTTCTCATCTTCTCCTTCATACCAAAAATAAGTCTCTTGTTACAGAGCATCAAACTCCTGTTTTTAATTTTTGTTTCTTTATTCTTTGTCTCCCTCTCTTTTTCCCTTTGACTATTCCTAACTTCCTCATATTTATATATAGAAACAAACACACAACACAGACAACACTTATAACAACTTATTATTATTATTACACAATAACAGTTCTAAAGAAACAAAGAATGGACACAGAAAAGAAAGTTATCATCAAACTCACCGAGCACAACATCAAGAGCACTACTACAACAATGACTCAACCAAGAATCTTGCGAATCTCTGTAACCGACCCATACGCTACAGATTCCTCCAGCGACGAAGAAGAAGACTTTGCTGAAATCTCAAGAAAACGACGTCGTGTCAAGAAGTACGTCAACGAAGTGGTTCTTGAACCGACGACGAGTTCTGATAAAGAAACGCCCAAGAAGAATAAGAAGAAGAAGAGACCGAACACGACGACGGTTGACACTGCTGCTCCGGCGAAGAAGTACCGTGGAGTGAGACAACGGCCGTGGGGGAAATGGGCGGCGGAGATAAGAGATCCGAGTAGACGTGTACGGCTCTGGTTAGGCACTTACGATACGGCGGAGGAAGCCGCCATTGTTTACGACAACGCTGCTATTCAGCTACGTGGCCCAAACGCTCTCACTAACTTCTCTCCTCCTACTCCGGCGGCGGAGAGCGGTGAAGAAGAAGCTTCGAAGGAGAATGAAGATACCTCGGAGTTAACCACTAGCGACGGCGGAGGAGGATGTCTGGGTTCGCCGGTTTCTGTTCTTGAGTCTCCGTTCTCCGGCGTGTCTACGGAGGTCATTGCGGTTAAAGAGGTAATCTCCGGCGTATCAACGGCGAAGATTGAGGTGAAAGAGGAGCCGTCGATTACTAATACGTTCACGGATTTCTCAACGCCGTTTTCCTCAAACGACGACGTTTTTGGTTTCCCGACGTCGTTTCCTGAGTTTTACGGGGGAGATTTACTAGGAGATGATCTTTTCGCGGATATGAGTTTCGGGTTTGGGTTTGGGTCTGGGTCTGGGTCTGGACTCTCCAGCTGGCACGTGGAGGACCATTTTCAAGATATCGGGGATCTATTCGGGTCGGATCCTCTCTTAGCTGTTTAAGTTTAACCATTTAAAAAAGCAAAAAAGAAAAAAAAAAGTAACCAGCCGTTAATCTTTTCGGCAAGTTTTGTTACCGGCGGCAGTATGTATGAAAAATATCTGCCTAGTTTTATTTTTTTTACAGTTTAAAAGATTTGTTATATGCCAAAAAAGGATTTGTCATAATGTCATATAATTCAAATTTAGCTTAATTTTATTATATTTAATGTTAATGGTGAATTCTTTAACGTTAATGGCTTAAAGCACGCACGCTCGATTTCTCTGTGCACATCTCACGCTTACACTACTTTTCTTTCTTCTTTTGTTCTTTTGGTTTTGGACGAATCACGTGCCTATATCACGTGACTGGAATAAACGAAAAGCTTGGTTAATTTTGTTACTTAATCGTTCCATTTGGAGAAAATATCTATAGAAATGAGATTAAATTACACGTGGGGAGAATCGAATCTTGGCAAGTGTCAATGCAAAATGACTTTACCACACTTATTTTCTATTGAACTTTAAAGAAAGCCATAAACTAAACTCTACATGTGTTGGAATAACCTCTACATAAATAGCACTTATTCGTTTTTTTAACCCTATAGTAACTTTATTTATTTCCTTTTTAGGTCTATGTACATGTGACATGTCTTATGTATAACTTTTTCAATTGTCAAATTTAAATATCTTCATAAAGGAACTGAAAGTAAGATGGAAATGGTTTATGATTAAAAGAATATTTTCTCTTCCAATAGATTAGAAACAAGATAATCACCACTAGTATGATTAAATTACTAACTATCAGGTGGAAATCAGAAATGTTTAAACTGGTCAAACAAGAGATGTGTAATGTGTAGAGGATGACTAGGACAATAGGTCTCATGTAATATTCAAGTGTTTAATAAATACACTACTAGATTGATAGAATATGATATACTATCCCACTTGCAAATTTATTGAACGTGTTCACTCTTCACGTACTATCTCTCGTGCCATTCATGCCTTTCACTTTGTTTTTCCATTTTCTCTTTTTACTTTTTTCTTTGTCGGTCCATAGAATGTTTTAGTAACTTTGCAACATGAATAAATTATTAGTGTGACAAATCTTGGATAAGAAATTGTGAAATATTTCTGTCATTATTTCTCCTTTATCGAAAGAAGAAAGTGTTTACAAATGCAATTGACTTGTACCAAGTAAACTAGACATTCACAAATGAATTATGCTAAACCGAGACTCTAATGTGATGTGTCTATAACTTTTAACTATAAAGATTGAATAAAAAATCATTGCGGTTTTGTATCTCTTGTGAGTGTTAATTTCAAAAAGGGAGAAAAGGGAACAAGTAGGAGTTGAGAGTCTCTTTCAAATCTGATACGAGAGCTACAAAACCCACACAAAATGGTAAGGCCCATAAGAGAGCACGACATTCTCTCTTTTTGGGGGATTGTGTTGCTGGTAGTGATGTGGACCGCGTAGGACCTTTAAGTCTGGCTTTTGGTCTTAAAATGGCTTTTGGTCTTAAAAAGACCAAAAGACCAAATATACAATTGATTATAGTGTAGATTAGTCTGGTTGGTATGTTTAATTATCTTACCACTTGCTAGTAACAAACATCTCCATGTTAAGTAAGATCAGCTTAACTAAGGTAAATCATATTATATAACCAGGTCACCTAGTCAAATTGATTGTGGTTTGCCTTAGGATACTGACGCATATACAGGCGGTATCAATTGTCTTTAACATAGCAAGTTATACTAAACCAAGAAGGCTAGAAGTGATAGGGTAACCGAAACAGATACAAGTCCACTTGTTTGCTCTTCACGCTATCATAGTTCCCTCTGTCACTCTCTCCGCATTTTCAGCCTTTATCCCCAGTAAAACGTCGCCTACGATCCACGGAAAGCTCAAGAATTTCAACTTCTCATCGCGATGGCTTGGGTTGTATGTTACATAGTACCAAGCCGATGCTAGCTTCTTCCTCTGTCGTTCATCCTCGCAGCTCTTCTCGAACCATCCCATGGCCTCTCTCTGCAAATCCTTCACTGACAAAGTAATCCTATCCTTCATATCACCATACCTCCGGTTGTCTCTCTGCAGATACATCTCCTTTGTTCTCAAAATACCTGTGAGAATCTCTTCTTCGTTAGCAGCTCCGTAGTAGTTCATCAACGAACTAAGTTTCTCAGCATACATGTCTCTATGAGCTTTCGCTGTCTCTATAAAGCTCTCAAAGCCAGCTTCTTCAAGTGTCGAGTCATAAGCCATCGTGTCCTCGCTATCAGCATCTTCTGGCTTTCTCTGTGCTAAAGTGCTTTTCACAGCACGGTATAGTTTCCCAAACACAGACCCAGAGATGTATGTTGGTTTCTCGAACCGTTCGAGGAAATCAGGGAACTCTCTGGGCTTTAAGGCAAAAGGCATTTCAGCTGGAGCTCCAGTTTTAGCAAAATCAACAGCCCTAGAGTGAAGATTTGCTAACTCTATACATTTCTGGCTCCTAGCTTTTTCTGGGTCACGGTCTGCGTGAATCAAATGTGCAGTTGATATCACCCCTAGCGTGTCACTTATCATATAATCAACGAAAAATTTGTGGATTTCCTACAAAGCAGTGAGAATTAGGTTAGGCTCCAAATATTAGGAAACTTTCACATTATCATAGCCTTTTAAGGAAAGTAACCTCTAAGGTGACATCATGATCCATTATACGAGGTCTGCTTCCAGCGTAGTCCATAGGAGGGTCCATTTGGCTCGGTATAAGCTTCTCATCCCAGCTAACAAAAAACTGGTCTCCGTCGAGATCACCACCAGAGCATTCATTTGGATGTGGCCTGTGAGAGTTAGCAAAAACCAAGAAGAAACAAACCATCAACGATTATACCAAGGTCAAGATTCAGAAGCATAGGGTTTCTAGTTTCTGCTTTGGTGCATAATATTAAAGGTTTGGTTTATTATATACCTTTCTCCCTTCTGTGGAAAGACGATGCAATCCAGAAACCCCTTTTGTTCAAAATTGACCTCATATATAGCTTCAAGAACTCTGATGTCTCCAGGGTGAAGACATGGATTTTTCGTCACAACCACTTTCCCAATCACCACAGAGGTTTCCTCATCAACCTTGTGGAAGTAGCTCTGGTCGCGAGATGCCAGTTCCGCTTTAGTCAGGGTCACACGAACAAACACTTGGCCATACTCCAAGATACCCATTTCATCCATGCAACCTATCAAGATCCGTCCTCTCGGCACAAGTATCCTGCACCTACTCTTTAGTTCAGAAAGCTGGCTCTCGTGGTGTACACGAAGCATCATCGAGAGGTAAGGCTCTGAACTCGGTGCATACCCTTGTAGCAACATCTTAACCAGCAGATTCTTGGAACTTTCTCCGCTCAATTTCTGCAGAACATTGAGCGCTGCAACGCGGTCTTCAAGCATATTCCCTAGTATAGCTAAATGCCCCGCTTGCATCGCCTCAAACACTGCATCTTCTATTCCGAGAGTCGACAAAAGGCAAATGATCTCCCGGTTTAAGAAGCAAGGCATCGACTCTGTCCACCTGGTTACGTTAAGCATCCTGTTGTTGGAATCAAACTTCAGCATACTATCACGCAGCGACAGCTTTCTGAAGGAACTGCGGTCAACGGCAATCACACCTTTGTAGCCACCATATCGAATTTGAAATGCTGAAGGGATATGACTCAGTCCACACTTCTGTGCAACTTGCTTAGCAAATGCCAACGAAATTTTCCCTATGCCATCCGAGAAGCAGTAATCAGCACCATCAGTAGTCACTTCGATGTCGGGAATCTGCTCCACATCTTGCGCACGGACATTAAGTGTCTGCCGCGAAGCACTGAACAACTGTCCCATCCTAGCAGCACATTTGGAAATGCTTCGGATCTTACGGAAACAACCCATCCATTCTCTTATATCTTCAGCTTTCACTTTCTTGTTAGAAGCAAACATCCAGACAGAATTTCCTCGCAGTTGGCTCGCAGAAAAAGCCAAGAACTCAAACCTTTTAGGCCCGACGGTGATCCCTTCACCAAGGATTGTCAACACCCTTTGATAAATGTTGGTTCTAAAGGGCTTCACGAAATAGCCTTCTTTGGAGTTCACAGAAAGAGCACTCGCTGGAATCTTGCTCCAATCTTCTTCCACAAAAGTAACTCTCATGAAATCCGAGGCATGCTCTGCAAAGTTCTTCACAACGTAATTAGCAGTCTCAAGCTCTGGACCCAACAGATAAATCTTTGAAGGTGTCACATAAGCTCTCTGACAACTCATTATGTTCTGCTCTGTCAATCTCTTATACGCTGATGCAGGGGAATGCGCCGTCTTCTTAACCACAGATTGCAACCGAGCCTTGACAAATGAGACAGGATCATAACAAATACAGCTTTCCTGGTGCAGTTTCTTGAGGATTGCCAATGCAGTTTCCAAGCTCAAACCACGTAGGATATTGATCAATTCCATATCCGAAGCTGCAAAAAGACTGATCTTCTGCGCGTGAACCAACGAATTGAGTTGGAAAAGGATCTCATAAGGAATCTCTACCTCAATACCAACATCATTCAAGAGCGGAACAATTTGATTTGCAGAGGCAAAGCTATTCCCATCCACAGCGGTTAGACTCAAAGCGTCTTCTCTATAGTAAGGAAAGCTTGAGAAGATGTCTGACATGTTCGAGCCGCCGTTGTTGACTTCCAAACAGAAACAAGTAGATGTACCGATTGACTTCAAACCGGAGAAATCAGTAGAGCGAATCCACATGAAATCAAAATCCTCCTTACAGTAACGGTACCGATCAGATTTAAACTTTGTCGCTATATGAGGTCCTGACACTTTCTTATATATCTTCGGTCCATACTTCAGCTGAGAAATAAGACAACATGCAACTAAAGGTCAAGACTTTAACAAACAAAGTAATACAAAACCCATTAAAGACAAGATAAAGCTCCAAACTGCTTTCTTTCTACTAAGCCAAGAAAACAAAAAAAGGTTTAAACTTTTTACCCTCAGGAGAATTGCATTAATCTCATCGACGCCATTGAAGCAGCAAGGAACAGTTTCGACAATATCTTCAAACCGAACCTCAAACTTGTAAAGATCTCCACTTTCCAAAACCCAAAACTCAACTCTCCTCTTCTCCTCTATAATCCAACACCTAACACCTTCCCATGTCTCTAGGGCACAGAGTCTCCTTTCCTCTGCTTCAGGAAACCCAACAGTTAAAACGACGTCGTCTAGTCTCTTCATGGGGTTTACAGGACGAGGGATGATGTCGTCGTAGGCTTCGGAGACTCTTAGGTTATGAGACTTGAAAAGGAGTTTGCTTTGTGAAGAGAGAAGCTGAGCGCGAGACTTGACCTCGAGGGAAGTGAATTGTACTAAAGCGAAGTCTCTTGGCTTCCAATTTTGGCGAGAGGTTGGGATTTCGAGGGCGAAGACGGTGTCTACGCCTAGGTGGAGCTCTAGGAAACGGAGGAGTTCGTCGGCTATTATGGTTTGAGGAACATTGCTGAGTTTAACCGTCGAGCGTATCGTCGTCTCTGAGACCATGGTTGAGAAGAGCATCAAGAGAAAGAGAAGACAGAGAGAGAGAGATAGTGAGTGCAGAAGAGACGATCTCGAGAAAGAGTAAGCAGAGAATCACAAAGTTTTGCTTTTTCTAAAAAGTTCACTTTTATTTCAACGAAATTAAGATATATGAATATATATATATATATATATATATATATATATATATATATATATATCTGTACTTTTCATGTGTTTATAATAATTTGATATTTTGAAGAAAAAAAATTTATATCAGATTATTTGATATTTTCAATTTATAATATAACACTAATTAACATTTGTTTTTCTATAATGAATTATATTATATCTATTATTTTGTTATTGATTATATTATGCTTATGTAAATAATAAACATTATTTTAATTTAAATACGCTAATAATTAAATAATTTTTAATTAGTATGTCAAAATCTTAAATATTAATTATTTTAGAATAAAAGATTTATAATAAATATTATAGTATTCTTAATTTATGTAATTACGCGCGCATATTTGAAATATACGTAATTATAGAATTTAATATGTTTTTCTTTTTCCATTTAGTTGTAAACGGTAAGATATTCAAGAGTCAATTAGGTGAAAAATCAAAAATAGAGTTGAAATTAGTAAAGTAGCAAAGAGAAAATGAGTATTGGTAAATGGATAAAGGATACCGAATATGCTGAGTTAGAGGTCGATGATTTCGAAAGGTACACGATGCTGCGCGTGGAGACAAAAGGAATGAACAGTGTTTACAAGTTGAAGTTGGCAACTGTAAATGGCACAGGGTAGGATTAAATAGTAGTAATAATTTATTACAGACAGCTGTAAAAAAAGTTAATAGTGTTACGTAAACGAGGAAATGAGGAGAGTATGTGGATGAGAGTGCATGTAGTTTGCTGGGTTTCGAAAAGATAGCGTATAATATCACAGATTATTATGTAATGTTAAGTAACTTCATAATATTTAAAATTTCACATTTGTTAACGTATATATCTAAATGTATTCACAGAAATGTAAGAAATTGTAATATATATATATATAAACATAACATATCTCATACCATAATACATGTATAAAATATTTAATTACGATCGACATATTTTTATAACACGCTAATTAAAACACAAACATCGGTAAATTCATATATGGAAATCATATATATTAACATATGTACTATTAAAATATTATAAAAATATCAGAATAATAGAAAAATATTAAGATTTACTTTTATGTATATATGAGTATTTTATAAGATGCATATCTATTTAATTTATTAGTTAGTTATATATAACTAAATTAGTGTCATCTGATAATATGTGTATATATATATATTGTTATCGTTCTATTAGCGTAAATGAAAAGAAGAATATTAAACAAAGTATATAACATGAACTTATTTCTATATTTAGAAACAACAGGTACAAAAACAAATAAACATGGAAAAATAGACATATTTTACTAAATTTGTTATATGTGAAAGAAAATACGTAACATGAAAATCAAGTGTGTAGTAATGTGAAGCAGTAGGAACGTAAAGAGATAAACATGCAAATATATTTGTAGTTCACTAATTAATTTGTTAGACGTGTAAGAAGATACGTCGCATGACAATTAAATAAGTGAGATCATATTTCTTATAGCCACGTCTAAGTTTTTACGTAGCATGATAAAAATTAATCTACATACCCTGTTAAATTGCGAAAGGGAGAAAGTGAAAGACAGAGAGGCGGTGAATGGTGGATGAATCAGAAGGAGAAGAGATGGCGTGAAACTTGTATTCAGTGACGATATCTGAGATGAAAAAAGAGAAAGTGGAGGCAGTAAAGGAAGGGAAATTGCCGACGAGGCGGACGTAGAGAGAGTCGGAGACTGAGAGGGAAGAAAGAAGAGACTGTGAGAGAGATGAGAAGTGGATAGAAGAGGAAGTAGAAAAGAGAGAGAATATTTATGAGAGGATGAGAGAGATCTGAATGAATTAAATTTGGTATGAAAATGCATTTATTTGTGAGAGTATGAGAGAGATCTATGTAAAAAAATAACATATGTTATAAGCCAATGTATATGAGCGCATAGGGATAAACTCGAACGAAAATGTGACAAATTATGAAATTTGTTGGGTGTATAAAACTTTCTTACCGAAAAACTAATTTATGCTTAGATTTATACTTCCTATCTAATTATTCCGATATTTAATTTATTTACGATAGATAAATATTCTATTTATGTTTTTACTACAAAATTACGACATTTATTTTTTCTTAATCATCATCATCTATATCTTTATTTTTTCTTATTCTTTCAGTCAGTTTGTTTTGATATTTTAAACTTATTTTTTTTTTCTACTATTTTATTACCAGCAATTTACTAGTAGGTTTTCCTTTTTCCTATTACTATATTTTGGTGCGTCTAATGATAGTTCGTCAAGGTATATGTAAATTATATACTATTTTCTCGAATACTTGAAAATGGGATTTACAGTAGATTATACAAATATTTGTCGAAATGATATTTTTGTCCACCAAAGATTGATGATATAAATGTTTTACTATGTTGGAATTGATCTTATAGTGCGACAATGAAATTATCTTTGTTGTAATTAGTAATTGTAAATATATAGTAAATAAGATGACTACAGTTTTGATCTGTAATATGTATGGTCTACTTATTACATAATCTTGAGTAGGAAAGGGGGGAGGAGGGGTCAGTCTAATGGTGAGGAAATTTTTTTTAGTTAATTATATAGATAATAACTTTAATTTTATAATTTACATTCGTTTGTTCATTATATCTGATTATGTTTATATTATGCAAATATGCACTAAATTATTAGTATGTCTGATTGTCTATGCATTTTATGTAGAATTTTTATTTGAGTTTCATATATATAGTACCTCAAAGAGATGTTATTATAAATAACAATTCTATTTAGATTTGATTTTTTTTATTATAATCCTAAAGCACAACTTCTCTCTCATAAGATAAGATGATGTTTTCTAATAAATAGAATTAATTATGTGTTAAATAAAATTACAATTTTTCTCTCATATAATAAAAAATTTCTAACAAAAAATTATTTTATATAAAAAGATCAAAACGATAACAAATAAATTTATATTCTAAATAAAATGATTTATCCATCTACCGTATATAGTGATGTTTTTCGGCAAATGAAATATTTTTTATTTTACATAATAATGTTACCTATGTGAGATTGAATTGAATTAATCTACAATTTTTGAAAATACATGCAAATATAAAATTAATTTTAATTTTTCTTTAAATCAAATGGTTCGGTTTTTAATTATAAAATCAAAGTACTATGTTTTTTTAAAATCAAATTCGGCTAATTCATCATTTTTCCAAAATCAAAAAGCTACAAGAGAAGAAGAGAAGAGCAGGGGTTAATATTCTATTCAGTTTTTCTCGAATAGTGAAAGTTCAATACAGCTTATGATAAGAACCGTACGATCAAATATCTTTGATATGGACCGTTGATTGTAGATACTCAAAAGTCAAAACCAGCGACCGGTTTCATCTTTGAATTATTTAATTATTATATAAACCGTCAACCCGACCGTTGGTATTACTTTTTTCTTTAAACCCCTCGAAGTACTGTCTGACTGACTCTGTACCTTCGGTCAAAACATGGTCACAAAGCACAGTGCATAAGGTAAGTGGACAGAGGAGTGAACATTTTTGTATAATGGATCTTTTGTAAGACAACTAAACAAGACATGGTTTTGTCACAAACAATTGTCACAAAGCTTCCCAAGGATGTAGCCAAAGAATGAAGAAGCAATGTGCACAATCACAAGATTGATCTTATTAGAGGCATATTGTGTGGCAAACTCACGTTTTTATAACAATCAAATATGAGAAAGGAAAGACTAACACTCTGTTATCTCAAGCCGGCATAGAAACCACATGGTGAGTGATCGGTACTCGAACCTAATGAACCAAATCTCTAAAATCTAACACCATTGCCCACACTCATCATCTTCAAGCAGTTTGAGCAACCGGTTCATCAGATGCTTCAAGCCTTCAAATTATAGACATTTCATTAGCCTTAATCTTTATGCATATAAAGCTATATGTAACATATACAGGCCATAGTTATATTTACCTTTCGATTCCTTCCCCAACCTCAACTCTCAGAAAATTGGTAACCTTCACAGGGGAACCCACTTCCTTGGACAAATTATCCACCAGTGTCTGTGGAATACCATGGAAATTTTGAAAATTTTATGGCCTTTACACTCAACAAGTAATAACAAGAGATACAGGTGTAATCACACGGTGTAGAAAAGACTAAATCCACATACCTTTATGTTTATAGCATCGTTCACAATGAACTTTTGCTCCATTAGAGCAACTTCTTCATAATATTTACGGAGACGGCCTTCCACCATCTTCTCTACAGCCATCTGAGACTTGGCTGTACTCTCTGCCTGTCATATACCACATATTAATAAGGTAACTTTTCCGCAGATTACAGCTCAATTTCATACCAAGCAGAGAGATTCAGGCAATAAAGTGACGCTGACCTGAGATTTTAGAATCTCTCTTTCATTTGCTATGGCTTCTGAAGAAACAAGGTCTTTGCTTAAAAATAAAGGCTTTGCTGCTACAACATGCATGGCCAGTTCTGATCCTACACGCTGAAGAGCCTCTAGTTGAGTATTTTCACCTTCTACTTCGAGAGATACAATCCCAGCAATACGACCCAACCCTATTTGAGTATTTTCATATAACAAAAAAGTTAGACATACACCGAAATAAATCATGAGAAGAGATTAATGACAACTGCAACTGTATTGTACAAGTTCGTACCTGGTTGGGGACTTGTGTGGAGATATGCAGAGAGGACGCCTGCTGAAGATTTTGACAGCAAGAAACCTCTCCTAAATTTGACATTCTCTCCCATTATCGCGGCTACTTCTGTAACAGCGTTTGAAACTGTGGTTTCACCATTCACTTTTGGATGATCGAGATTGAGCTTCAAATCCTGAATAGCATCCGATAAGAATGATTAGATGTGATAATTATATATCAATATCACAGATGATGGAGGCAGAAGAAAACACAGAGCCATGATGTAAGGACACATGAGAAAAACCAGTGAGTACATAAAAAAAACTAACCTCAAAATGCTCAGGCCCAAAGGGGAAGACACCAGAAACTTGCTGAGAATTATTTTCAACTAGCAAAGCACGTTTTGCCATAGCTAAAGCCTGCAGACATGTTGGTTTATCAGAAGAGCAGGAGTAAAAATAAACAACGGAAAGCTCATTATATTTATAAGTCAGTAACAGCAACGCGACGCATATGTAATTATTATGGCACTAACCAAGTACTGGAAAATGTCGTTTCTAGCAACAAAGTCTGTCTCACAGTTTAGTTCGATAACAGCAACATTTCCCTCATTTTGGGCAACAGCAAGCATACCCTCTGCAGCTGTCCGTGATGACTTTTTCGAAGCCAATACTTTTCCTCTCTTCCTCAAATCCTTCTGAGCAGCCTCTGTGTCAAAATAAAGAACACACATATAAGAGCACAATAAACAGAAAGACAGGTGAAGCAAAAACCTCAAAAAAACCAATTCATACCAATATCCCAATTGCATGCAACTAGAGAAGCCTTAACATCCTTAATAGGAGCACTAGTTCTTTGCCTCAGTTGCTTGATGAGACCCATCTGGTCAGATACAACAGGAGCCTCCGAGCTAAAACTCCTCAAGAAATTCCCAAAACCACGAACAGGACTTGCGTACCCAAGCGACACAGAGCTCCTATACTGAGACAAACTTTCCACTCTGCTTGCCACAGTAGAGTACTCATTTCCACAACTAAACCTACCACTAGCACTATAAAAAAAGACGCCAAGCGGTCGTCTCGCTGCCCTAGCAAACGCCATTTCTGCAACCTAAAATCGAAAACAAAAAACTAACCAAATCAAGAAAATGAAACATCTTTGAGGCATCAGTGAAACATATGTGACATGCTAACAAAAACTTAACTATGTCATATGAAACAAAAGCTTCGAACTTTTTCACTTCATTTCCAATCAACAACACAAAACTACTAAACAGATTTGCTTGACTAATTGATAAAATGGCACAAAGGATGTCAAATCCAACCTAAGAATCCAAACCAGCAAGCATAATTACAACATTCCCTATGGAGAGAACTAAGCTAAACTGAGCTAACTCGATTATATGAAGTGAAAGCTAAAGCCTTTCACTCAAACTCCTCACTAAAACGAGAGGCAGAGAACAGAAACGGAGGCTCACTGAGAGTAGAAGCTCTGTTCCTTGCGCTGTGATGTAAAAGCGATGAAACTTGACTAGAAACAGATCGAGATCATAAGGAGACCGATTAGCTTAGAGGAAATGGAGAGCGTACACGGCGATGCGGGGGTCTGTTTGGTTACTGAGATAACGGCGGAGAAGCGACGGCGATGGGTTTTTGTTTAATTCTAAAAGGGTTTAAGTTAAAAATTGAATATGGGCCGAATTAATGGCCCATTAAGAAGACACATGTGAACTTCTTTATATACTGTTTTTTTTCTTTTTTGATGCATAAACCTTTAGTTTAGGGTTTATAATATTTATTCCTTCCATGGAGAAAATACTTCCCCAACCAATTTGCGGCCAAGAAGCTCTGAATCTTCTCAACTGCGTTTCGGAATCAACGTTCGATCAAGAGAAGTGCATGCGTCTCTTGCAATCTCTCAGAGAATGTGTTCTCTCTAAGGTAAAATTTTCCAGATTTACAATTGTTTGCATTTTTAGAATTTTGCAGTAGTTATGAAAGTGAGAGAGATGAGCATGCTTCACTGTTAATTCCTCTTTTTTTATTGTGTCATATTTCTCATAGATGTGACTGTACTTGATCTGAATTTAGCAAGGCGTTTGAATACTGAATTTCTCATTAATGATTCATTGGCTTTCTGTTTATCTTGATAGATTTTCTTAGTTTCTTGATCATAATATCAAACTAAGCTTGTATGCTTACTCCATAGCTATAGATGGTTCGCCTTTAGGATAACCACATTTTGATTCATGTTATGTTGTTATTTTTTTGTTTGGGTTCAGAAAGTAAAGAATTTCTCGATACCAAGTGAAGGTCATAACCAAGAAGATGGAGTTGCTTCAGTGAGCAAGAGAACTTAAAAACAAAGAGCTCTAAACTTTTAACAACGAATTTGTATTTGATTATTTAGACTTAAATCTTAATTAAGCATTTAAAGATACTTTTGTCACTAACAAGAAACTCTCAACAAAACTGTGGAACAAGAAAGCCATGGACAATTGAAAAAACCAAAACAATGTTATTCTAGAATCAAAAACGATAACTTTGGAAGACCTTTTCTTGGTGGAGAGGAGATTCATCTTTAGGATAAAAGCTCTCATCAACTCTATATATATATACACATCAAAGACAAAGAGTATGGTCTTATACTATAGGGGGGCAAATTTACATCACAAAGTGGGATCTCGTTTCATAACACTATAGGAGGCAAATAAAAAAATTTAGGAAAAAAAAACCACCAAGAAAAGGTCTTAACTTACTACGTATACTCATCACCGGTATTATCCTAACCGCTGATCCAACCGCAACCGCAACTACTAGCCAACATTTTCTGCCATTTGTAACTCTCATTCCTTTACCCCTTTTGAGGAAAACTCCAACACTATTGCTCATATCTCTTGTGTGTTGAAAGCTTATCCATCATATCAACCTTTCCCACAAATTCGGTTAGGATTGTTTTGTCTGAGTCTTGGGTTGATGTTTCTTTGTTTTGAGCTTCAGGTGAAGAAGAATTACCTCAGGATTTCAGACCAACTCTAGAACTTTGATAGACCCATTTGAGCTTGCTGAAACAACCATATTCGATCTTTTTCTCCAGCAAACGCTTGAAACAAATAGGTTGTTGTCCTCCTCAATCTCCTTGCCTGTTATAGGATCAATGGAACCAAACTTGTACGAGGTAATGGGCATAGGAAGAGACCGGTGATATGCATAAACCTGAGCAAAGACAAAACAAAAACAAAGGAACACCATTTGTTTTAGTCAGAGAGATCACTATAACAGATTAAATATGATAATTTTTAAACTAATGTTAGCAGCAACAGATTATTTCCTCCATTCCGTAAACATAGACAGAATTCACATGGGACTATAACTTTTAACCTGTGGTAAATGCTTCGCCGAGGAAAATAGAAAAAGAGATTCAGAACAGAAAGTTTTATAGGAGGCATACCTCATTTGTCTCGGAGCCACAAGCTATATATCCATCGGCAGTAGACAAACCAACAAAGTTCTGAAAAAAGGACAGGACGATGACAAATCGACCACGAAGAAAAAAAAAGAGAAACATCATGAAGCTTAACTTAAGTGTCACTGTGTCAGCGTTAGCTACCTTCTCATTTGTATGGCCACCCAAAGTTAGGCTGCACGCATTTGTGGAGAGGCCACCGTGAGTGGATTTCTTAAGATCCCAAAGCTTTAACGTGTTATCAGTTGACGCTGTGACAAGAGTTTCACTATCCAAGAATTTCGCGTAGCTAACTGCTTTGTTGTGTCCTGACAGTATGCACCAAGGAACTCTTAAATTCCTTAGATCGTAGCAGTAGGTTCTGAAATCTGAGGATCCAAAGGCTAGCAGATGAGAGGACTCTGGAGAAAATTGCACACAACAAACGTTTGCAATGTTCCTGATTGTTCCTAAGCAGTTCCTCTGCACATTCATGCAAGAAGATTCCGTATTAGCTACAAAGCTGAACATACGGGTGTAACAACATTAACAGAAAACCCCGAATCCAATTTATTCATCCATTTATATGCCAGATATCTCAATAGAAGTAGCTATTTAAAAGAACAGAAGCCAGCATAATGTGCCTATGCATGTAGAGGTAAAGAAGAACATGCCTCGTTGATGTTCCACAGCTTCACAGAACAATCATCGCTTCCACTGGCTAATTTTGTCGGACAAGCATCAGAGAAGTCAACAGACCAGGCCCGCTTCTCGTGCTCTATAAAATGTGAAATGGCCTGTCCTGTTGTCACATCCCATAACTGGATCCATTATAAATACACTTGAATTCGTTAGATCAAAGAAAAAAAAAATCAGTGATAACTAATCTCAATAAAACTTTAAGGGTTCAAATTACCTTGACGATACCATCATAATCAGAGGAAGCTAAGTAGTTCCTGATGTAGTTGTTCCAGCAAACGCCGCTAAGCTTTGATCTATTTGGCATTTCTACGGCTGGATAATGAATGTCGACAGATTCGTTAAATAGGGAATTGAACTCGAATATCTTAATTTTCTTTGACACACCAGCCGTAGCAAAATAATCTTCGTCCCGATCAAAACCCAGAGAACAAATCACATTTGAATTGCTGTTCAAGTCCCCGGTCCTCAGCACACCCCGAGTTTCAAACTTGCTATATCGAGCATATTTGCATAACCCATCAAAGAACGCTCCAACACGATCATCTGAGCTCCAAGTCTCACTATTTTCTGGTTCTGATATAACATTATCATCACGATTTCTTAGCAGATCTCTATCCGCGCGTAACCTATAACGTGCTTCAGGGAGATGTGCATCTATCCTTGCTCCGAAATAAGCAGTTTCAAGCTGTTTAATGTTTGTGACCAGTCTCATTTCAGGTACACCTGAAGCAGGCGATGAGCTAGAAGTTTCTCCCACAGACAGAGGCCTTATGGCACAACGTCTCTTGACAATTTCTTCGATATCTGCTTCTAAGGACGCAACTTCTTCCATCAACTTTCCAGCATTCTTCTGCCTTTGCTCTTGGGACAAAACAAGGAAATGCTGTAACAGTTCTGACTCTGTGTCCTCTTGTTCAATAGCTAAAGATACGCCTTCAGCATACAAATCTGGAATTCCATTAACCACTTCAGACTGCAAGATGTCCCTGATACAGAACAACATCAAACTTACAAAATTTTAGAGATTAAGCCAACTCATGAAATCAAATCAGTCATATATGACGGAAAGGAGCCTATCAACACATAAGGATAGCTCGTTTACACCAAAGGCCATATTTTTCTGAGTAGAATAATCATATTGAGACAATTTTCCTGTGTTTATAATGGTGCATTTTCACATTTCCTGTGTAATATCTAACCAGACTATCTTCCAAAAACCCTAGTTGGGAATATGGCCCTTAACCTCCTACATAGTCAAGCATACATAGGTTCGAGAACATGCTTTTTATTACTTAAAGATTAATGCAGCTAAAGAATTTGCATTGCCTGGTTGATGGTCGGCATGAAGGCTCTGGATGAAGTAGCCAGAGACAGAAACCAGCTTCCTTTGGATTCTCTGATAGAAATTTGGGAGGAAGAATCCGGTGACGGATATCAGACATTGCAGCCTCACGAGCTCTTTCACATTGAAATTGACTAAGCAGCTGACGCAAAAACCCAAATACGAATATCAATGAGAATGATCTGTTTGACCAAGGAACAGTCGAATCAAAACATTAACCTACGTCTAGAAATCAACTATAATGTCGACCAAAAACTGCACTGTTAGCGGAACATGAAAAACATGCAACACTATCTAAACCTATGTGATAATCCATAATTGTGCATTTGCTATTCATGCCACGATCCCGTGAACATGTAACATGAATCAAATGCAAATTGGAGTCGTAACACGTATACAAAAAACTCTACTCTTAACATAAGACCCGCTCACGCCACGGCACAGTTTATACAAGGCATTATCCCATAGGGAAAGTTATACTAGTATACTAAGCTATGCGGTTTCACATTTCAAATCATGGATACAAATATTTACAATTGCAGGACAAAAGCTAGAATAAAAATGGCATCCATCCCTCAAGTGCAATTAATAAAAACTTCTCCATACCTCGAAAAGAAGGATACCCAAACTATAGATGTTTGAAGCAACTGAACGAGGTTCCCCCCTGAGCTCCTCAGGGCTCGCATACCATTTCTCCTCCAACTGCTCACTCATTGAAGTAAAAGAACGGGCAGCTGTACTACATTGAGGTTGACTAGATCTGACATGAAGCTCCTGTCTTGCGCCATCATCTCTTTCAGTTTGGATATTGACGCCACCAGCTCGTTGAAACATAGGCCACTGTCTAGAGCTTGATCCACTTAATTTCTGCTTCTTTGCAGGGATGCCGGGACTAGAAGGAAATCCTGTATCTCCTAACCGCCTTCTAACCAGAGTGTTCTCGAGTTGACTTGAAGCATCTTTGTTCGTATTGCCGTCAAAAGACTCTCGCTGAAAGCCTGAACCAACATACTTGACCGCCTTTTCCTTGGAAATTTTGAAAGAAGATGGCCGTAGGTCACATAAAACAACTCCTTGAGAATGAGAATCATCCACATGCTCAACAATCTGCCTAAAGATATGCAAACATTCTGGTTTATTAACTTCCTGACGCACAGACTTCAACCAATCTCTCAGAGTTAAACCTTCACCACCTCCACAACCTCTATCTGAAGTTTTACCACAAGAAGATGGATTATTAGCTTTGGAAGGCAAAACATCATCAGCCGCCACCACCGCCAAAGGAAGAACTTTTGCTTCAGTACTATTATTCGAAATTACTAAAGGGCTACCAGAACTAATCAAAGCTTGCTGATCCTTATTACTAGCTTTAGATCTATTAACTGGCGGTCCTCTGAAAGTAACTCCCTTTCCTTTCAACGTCTTCTTAACAAAAAACTGAGAGAAACCAGACTGAGACAACATCTTCGTCTTAATCCCTCCATGAGACAATCCCTTAACCGGTAAAGCATTAGCTTCAGCATTAACAAGTGGATCTCCAGTTGAAGTCTCAGCTACATTTCTCAATGTTCCTCTATCACTTTCTTTCTTACTCAAAGAACTGGTACTAGGTGAATCAGCATCTAACAGATACCGACGGCGATTGATCTCTAACCTAGCTCTATAACTCAATCCCTCAATTGGTAAAGGATTTCGTTCAACATTAGCTTCAATAACAGCCAGTGGATCTCCAGTTGAAGTCTCAGCAGCATTTTTCAATGTTTCTTTCTTACTCAAAGAAGAACTAGTACTAGGTAAATCACCATCTAACAGATAGCGACGGCGATTAATCTCTAACCTATCTCTATAACTCAATCTACCAACTACAGCCATGTTGGAACCATCACGAGTCTTAAGAGTCAACTCCTCAACCACATCTCCCGCTTCTTCATTCATGTTCTCTCTGTTATCCGCCTGGTTCACGTTCTTACCGTCTAAGAAATCTGCAATCACACCGAATGAAGTATTACCAGGAGGAGAATCAGCGTGATGATCTCTCTCAACCTGAACCTGTTTGATTTCTTGGATTTCACAGTGTTGTTCCGGTTTAAGAGATTGCTGACCGGTTTTGAACTGAATGTGAGGAGAAGTTGTTTCAGCTTCATTGATTCTGTTACTCACATCATCATCCCCTACTGAGCTTTCATCCATCATTCACTGTTATCATCATCATCATCGAGAGAGAGAGAGCCAGTAATCAAATTAACCGGTTTAGTACAATCTCGATTGAAATAACTAAACCGTAGATTTTTCGGAATTATCTAATTACATAAAAATAAGGCAAAAAGCGTGAAATTAAGAGAGGAGAGTGTTTCGGGTTGTACCTTTTAGAGATAGTTAAAGAGAAACGAGACGCGAGAATCCAATCATTGACGGAAGATCCACCGACGTAAATCGGAGGAAGAGGCGGTGTGAGAAGGGAAGGGAAGGGAAGGAATCTGAGAAGGAAAAGACAAAAGGAGGGATATTTTTGAGTAAAAACGTTGGTTTCGATAAAAGAAAGGGAGAAATTCAATTCTAAGGCAGAAAATGTATTGACTGTTTTTGAGTAAGCGACAGATGAACACGATACATGATAACAAAATGACGCTAAAGTTTTTTTTTTTTTTTTTTTTTTTTATTTAANGTCCTTTTAGTTTCTCCGTGTTTACATTAATGTGCCAATATTTTGTTTTTTTGTTTAGAAACCGATAAATTTCGTTTAAATTTCAATCTATTTGAATTTTGAGAACGTTTTCTCAGTCACTAAACTAAATGGTGCAAAATGATATGATTTGGCTTATTAAACTCAAGAGATTGTCCAGGTAAAAACGTGACATAAGGATTTCACATGTGATATTCGTTTTACATGTGACAAATATAAATTTTTTAAAAACGCTTAAATACATTTAAGATGTATTAATTTGGGGGACATGGTAATTATTATTTTCGGATCATATTTATTGTCATATTTATGTAAAATATTTAATAATCTGATTTATTTTTGGTTTATACCTTTCTAAAAAAAATAATTATAGGCTCTGAATGGTAACCATTAGAGGAATAATAGGAATGATAAGGAAAAGAATGGAAGAGAACAAAATAATAGGAATTAAGAAGAATATTTGTTCCTTTCCAAATTTGATAAGTAACATTTTTACTCTTTAATTCTCTGCAAAATAGGGAATGAGAAGAAATCATGTGTAATAAATATTCTTTGTGAATGGTGTAAATTTTTTAGGAATGAAGAAGAATTCAATATTCCCAATCATTCCTTAGGTCACCATTTAGACCCATAGTGTTCTTGTGATTAAAATCGGTCCGTTTATATTCTGTGTGTGTGATTTTTATGTTTCTGCTTTTTGGGGGTTTATAAAAAAAAAAAAATCAATCTCATCTAATTAATGTCCCTAAACTACCATTTACAGCCTTTAGAATTTCTCTGATCCCATCCTTGTTCTATCATTATTCCTACTTTCATCCCCAAAAATAACGTAAATGTGCATAAACTATTATTATTTTTATTTTGTTAAAACAAAAACGTCTGATGGGCTAAATCCACAAATAACTCAAAATTAAATAAAAGCGAAATCAAGGAAGAGAAGAAGCCCCGTTCTCCATTTCATCTCTCAAATTCACAAACAATCTTCCCGTATCCTCCTCTCTCGTCTGGTTCTTTGATTCTTTCTCCAAGGTTTGTATCCATCACGTCAATCAGATCGGGGGCAAACTAGGAAATTAACTGCCATATTTAGTTTCTTTGTCGCAATTTAATTATGCAAAAAATCGCATCCACTCTCGATAACCTAACCTCTATGATTGATTCATGCTCGAATTCTACTTCTAATAATCTTATAAATGTTTCGTTTTCTCTTGTATGAACTCATGAAGCTGTAGTATTGTTCTTCTCTGTTGATTCCCGTTTTCATCATATAGCTTCTTGTTATTCAACTGAACCTGCCTAGTTTGGATTCTCAGATGAACAATTTCGCTACTTTCTTGAAATTTATCTTCATAGACTCATCAAAGTTGAATACTTTTAGTTACTTCCTCAAGATTGTTGTTCATAGACTCATCAAAGTTGACAACTTTCAGTTACTTTCTGAAGATTTTTGTTCATGGGCTCATCAAATTTCAAAACTTTTAGTTACTTTCTGAAGATTTTTGTTCATAGACTCATCAAATTTCAAAACTTTCTGAAGATTTTTGTTCATGGGCTCTTCAAATTTCAAAACTTTTAGTTGCTTTCTGATAGACTCATTCAAAGTTGAAAACTTTTAGTCACTTTCTCTGTAAATGCTTTCAGATGGATCTAAAGGGGCAGCTAGATAAGTTCAAGAGACAGCAAGAAAAGTGTCACTCTACACTCTCGAGCATTAATGCTGCCAGAGCTGCTGCAGGACCTTCGAGGCCGTCTCCTGTGCCTGCAGCAGTTAGTCAGAAGCCTGCACCTGCTGTCAAGTTCTCTAACGACACTGAGCGGCTTCAGTTTATTAACAGTATAAGAAAAGGTCCTGTTGGTGCTCAGATCAAGCGTGTCATTGAACTTTTGTTTGAGGTTTTTGCTTCCTTCCTTGGACGCCTCTTGTATGTGCTAAATCATATAATTCGTATAATAATTGTTTTGACTTTGTTTTTTGTTCTTGTAGACAAGGCAAGCCTTTACACCAGAGCAAATAAACGAAAGTTGTTATGTTGATATGCTTGCCAATAAAGCTGTTTTTGATAGTTTGAGGAACAATCCGAAAGTTCATTATGATGGAAGGAGGTTCTCTTACAAGGTATAACTAACCTTGTTTCATTCAAGGTGGATTAGTTTCTCTTTGAAAAAAAGGTTCACGTGTTAACAACAATACTGCTGCTGTCAAAAGGCTAAGCACGATGTCAAAGACAAGAACCAGCTTCTCTCGCTGATTAAGAAATATCCTGCTGGGATTGCTGCTGTTGATCTGAAAGATGCTTACCCGAATGTCATGGATGATTTACAGGTTTGCCTTTTGTTTTATATAACAAAGATAATGTTCTGAGATCAATCTTTTACACAAGTGTTGGTCACCTTGAATCCCGTTGGTTTTGGTTTGAACAAGAACTTATCTTAAGTTGTGTGTTTGTGCGGAAAACATATGGTTGGTTCTTGATTGTGTTTTCAAGATTGTGTTTGTATTGTGCAGGCTCTGAAAGCTTCAAAACACATATGGTTCCTATCAAACGCTGATTCACAAGAGGACATTGCGTACCCAAACGACTTCAAACCTCCGATTGAGGTTGATGACGAGTTCAAATCTCTATTCCGCGACATAGACATCCCGAGCGACCTGCTTGACGTGGAGAAGGAACTGCTTAAGATTGGTCTGAAGCCGGTGATGAACACTGCGCAGAGGAGAGCTGCTGCACAGATCCAAGGCGTATCGAATAAACCAAAGCAGAAGAAGAAGAAACAAGAGATCAGCAAGAGAACCAAACTCACCAACGCACATCTTCCCGAGCTCTTCCAGAACCTCAACGGCAGCAGTTCTCGAAACTAAAACCACATAAATGGATGATTATGCGACTGGAGAACAAAACTGGGATTGACCCCCAGTTTTTCTTATTATTCGACATATTTTACATGGAACAAATTGCATTTGTGTGATCTACGAGTTTGCAATGGTTTTCATGTATTCCTTAGAAATGAAATTCATCTATATGTAAACAAGAAGTTACTTATACAATGCTAATGACGTCTTTAAGACAGGTAGTGCTAGAATTCAGTTTTGGTTTTTGATCAGATGTTGCAAAAAAAAATTTCCTGAATTTTAAGATAAAAACAAAGCTACTAGGCAAGTATTTGGATTCGAATAAACTATGCACTGCAAACATAACACCGAGCTCAAGATTATAACAATGTCTAGTAGCTCGTTTCGTATCTTATAGGGCTGCTTCAAGAGGATGGAGTTGGATCTAAGACCGTTCTTGGGCAGTGATTCAATTAGCACTCGTAGGACGCTTATGTGACATGGCCGCCTAGTGAGTCGAAAAAGGTTTGGATTATGTTGCTGAAGAGGTGGGAGAAGCTACTTTTTCTTGGAATACAACCTAGAGTTGAGGCCTAACTCTAGACAACATGTCTTCCAACGCTAGGGCAAAGGAGAACTGGCCGGAGCAACCGCCGTCTATGATGATGTCACTTCCATATGACCTCATCAATATCGTGGCACGTGTACCGAGATGCTGTTATCCCACTATCTCGCTCGTCTCCAAGAGCTTCCAATCACTCGTAGCCTCCCCCGAGCTATACACGAGACGATCCTTGTTAGGTTGCACCGAACATTGTTTCTATGTTGTCCTTTTTGACACTAAAACCCCTAATGATCTTTTGTATATTCTCCGACGGGATGTCAACAGCAATCGCTTGGTCCTAATCCCAACGTCTGCTTCTATGGGTTCCGCTGGAAGGTACGTCCCCATGGGTTCGAAGATATATAAGGTGGATGGATCATATTACGGTAAGACATATACATGGAGTGAGTTAAGCATCGACTGTAGATCTCACACGGTGCAGCCCTTCTCCGACATTCCTAAGCTCATGAGGTATGATAAAGTCGCTAACAGCATCGGCAGTAAGATATACCTAAACAATACGAAGGGACTCATGGTGTTTGATACAGAAACTCAAATATGGGAGCCTTTGATTAAATATCCAGACATGAATGTAGGTATTAAACCTTCTGCTTTTGTGGTGATGGAGGATAACATATATATGAGAGATAATGAGAATAGCTTTGTTTATGAACCAAAGGAAGATAAATGGGAAGTAGAAGAGATGCTGCATTCTAAGCGTTGGTTGAATGCTTGTGTCGTTGACGATGTATTGTATTATTACGATGTTAAAAAGAACAAGTTGAGAGCGTATGATCCGAAGCAGAGGTGCTGGAGAGTGGTGAAAGGTTTGGAAGAAATGTTACCCAAGACGACCCATTCAAAGTTTTCGCGCACGGCGAGTTACGGTGGGAAACTGGCTCTCTTTTTACATACCGTTGACCACCAGCGAATAAGGGAAGATTATTGTTGTGCGGAGATTGCTTTGGAAAGACTTCAAGGAGGAGAGATTTGGGGTAAGGTGCAATGGTGTGATGTTGTGCTGGAGGATGTTATTTATTTCGGGTTGCGATGTTTTGCTGTTATGATGGTTTGATGCAGACATTTTCACCCAATTCCTTAGATAGTGTGTCTTTTTACTATAATGTATCTCAAATTTGTGGTCGGAAGTTTGTTGCATTCTTTAATCCAAAATTAAACGATTCGAATTTGAGCGTTTGTTAAAAATCCATAATGTTTGGGAGTGGATTTCTTAGTGCATGAACCCATTCAACAAGATGAGCTTTATCTCTCTGTTCTGATCAACAGTATCTTAGGAGCTGTGACGAAGTGAAGAACCCCTCCCTTTTGGTATGAGGGACAGAGAATCGGAGTCATGGACTTGCCAGCATATAATTGGAACTAGTGGTTAAGAATCACAAAGCTAAATGAACATTGAGTATGCAAATTCAACCTATACAAACACTAAGATATGTATGTAGAGACTAGCAGTTGTAACCACACAAAGTGTTTCAATCTTCTTCACGTTTGTAGATATCCGAAGGTACCTACTTCTAGAGCCTCCCCGATGTCTGTTTCATCCTGAGACTGAATCAATGCAGGACCCCTTGAGCAAGCTACATCAACCACAGAGTTGATTGCTGATACCAAGTATGAATTCAACACAATACTTCTTTAAGCTTCCACAAGAGGTCCATCTGATAAGCGATGCAGAACCAAGCAAAGAATGCCAGTTCCCCATCATACCTTCATAGTTCTACGTTATGGCAGTGTCTCGCAAGCTCAAATAGTTTAACAACTACAAAACAAAGAGGTCGAGACGGCCACACCTTTATAAATACAGCATCCCAGGATACATCACTTTTTGGCACTTCAGGTTGCCCATAAACTAAAATGTTGAATATTAGCACAAGTAGTGTTGTGAAAGATGATGAGTTAGTAAAACCACAAACGAGTCTATATATTGTATTGCCAATGCCATTTCATGAATAAATGGTTGGAGGCAGTTGGGAATTTAGAAACGATCGTTGTCATCTGATTTACTATTGAGATAACATTATTCTCTTAGTCTCCATTCTCTGCTAGCTGTGTCAATAAGTTAACCAAATGATCTTCTGCATAGTTTTCTGATACTTGTCTCCTTCTGATATCAGCTTTGCGAACCAATATGTGAGTGATCTCTGTCTGGTATCTCTATATATGTTGCGAACTTCGTCTCCAATTAAGATATCTGGTATCATCTCAGCTTCTAGACTGTAGGATGTCTGGTATCTCTTGTTCTGAAGACTCCTGCAAAAACTATAATAGATTCACTAGTTGCAGTATAGCCGGAGAATAACAAAGTAAACTTGTCCTGTTGACAAGAATGTATTGCTCGAAAGATGCTAAAACCAGCTTATCATCTGCAAGCCTGCAAAAGAAGAGAAGGGAGAGAGAAATAAATCTGCAGCTCCTTAGTTCGTTCATTCAAAAACATAATTAGAAATCAAGAGAGCATAAATCACCTGTCATTGTGTTTCCAACCAATATGGAAAATCAGCAGAGCTGCAAACTGGCGAGAGCCAACTCTTGATTATTGGAACTATCTTGCCCGTGCAAGAAACCACGGTAATAAATGTGATACACACACGTCTATAACGCAGTGTCTCAACTCAATGCAACTGGTCTTGTTGATGGATGCTGGTGAAGTACAATATGCATATACTTCATTGAGTAAGTACACTGCATGCGAGATCTGAGTTGAATCTTTCTCAAGGAGAATTACACGGGCCAACATGGCATGTCTTAGGGATTCTCGCAATGATGTTAGCAACATCTGGAGTCTGAGCAAAAGATGGGGTTTTCAGAAGGGAAACAAAGACTGAGCAGAGAATCTCAAAAGCATCCGGAAATTATAGATCCCATCTCCTGAGAGTAATATCTTGATTGAAGTCCAATGCACCTGATAAACTAACGCAGTATCTCAAACAACTTGAATCTGTTTAATTGAATAATATCTTGATTGAAGTCCAATGCCATAGTCAGCAACATTTTCTTCCACCAGAACTTGAATCTGTTGCTTGGAATACTCTCGGGACACGTAATGGAAAACAAGATCAAGGGTTCTTATTTGCACCTCGCTGTCAGTGGAAAGCAACGGAACTTTTGATGGCCTCAGCAAACAAGACATCTAAACAAGGCCTGGCGGCTACAGTCTCAGCATGGGGTCATCATCCACTTCATACAAGCTCATGCTACTGACTGGACTTGTATGTGAATCTGCTAAAAGACCTTGATTGGCCAAGATGGTCAAAAAGGCTACAAAAAATCTATGTTAGCTAGAATATAGCAAAAACATATGGTAGCCTCAGACTGCAATGTAAAGTTCTATCGAATGAAAGGCATTAAATACAGAAGTGTGATTGATTGCCTGAATTTGGTTTAGGAGTTTTGGGAACAATCCAACCTGAACTTAAAGCTTGTCTTAGTCGTTAAATTCAGAAAATAATTTGGTTTTTTAGGGTTTAGATATAGATAATCTTTACAACAGAAGTTAGTAAACTTTATAATAGTGTTTCGAGTTCCACAATAGTTCTTAATTCAAATATAACAATCTATTTATTTTAAAATTGGGATTTACCTGAGTATTTCTTGAAACCTAATATTTGTCTCATTGATTTAAACTCGTTTTCACCGAGCAATCATCTGATTTTCTTTACTGTGTTTGTTAGTCACTTCATAAACTGGTTTAACTTAATTCGATACAAAAAATTTGTTGTGTAATCTTAGATTTTTGTGGATTCGATATCCTGTATAATATATTTGATTTTTTTCTGCATTTTCATATAGGTTATAAAAGTAATTAAAACTCTTATCATCTATACTAAAGGTTATTACTTAATACTTTTTTTTAATTTAATTATTTTTTTAGGCTTTGGTATAAAAATTAATAAAACTGATAAAATATATTTTATAACTTTTCTAGTATTATTGTAAGTCTTTTGACCAAAATTAAATTTAATAAAGATAAAATAGGTAAAATGGTGATATGTTTTATATAAAATTCTAAAAAAACTATTTAATTTAAAATAAAACAGAATCTCTTAAAAAATTAATTAAACTGAAATAGAGGGAATATTAAATTAAATGAAATGTGATAAATATCTTTTTTTTTGAATCTCATTTTTTTCTTTTGGAAGCTTAAAAAATCCTAAGAAAAGAAAATTAATTTTAAAATAAAATAGAAATCAACACAAATCCTTAAAATATATCGATTTATGTTGAATAATATCAACAAATTAACGTCTGAAATAAAACAACCATAACTTCAAACATTAAGAACAACACCACACTGAAAAACTACAACGAACAATTCTTCTTCTTTTTTATCAACAAACTCTGTTTGTTCCGGGTTACTAATTTCGGAGAAACTTGGTAACACCAGAAGGATATGATTTACTAGGAAAAATAATGTACCTCGTGCTCTATTCCTCTTAGCAAGATAATCAGCACTAAGGTTTTGAAGACGGAGAATAAGATAAAAATTACAAGCATCAAAAGAAGATCTTAATACAAGTAATAACTTTATCTCTGTTTTAAAGGAAGGCCAATCCAATGGCTCTTCCATCATGTTAATCAAGTTGGAACAGTCCATCTTGATATAGATTATCTTAATTTCTCTCTTTCAAAGGTACGACATAGCCCAAATTAAGCCGTCCACCTCTGCGTTCAGTGCTGAAAGGCTTCTTCTGCATGCTTGTTGTCCGGAGATGGATAATCCGAAGCTATCCCGATAGTACCACCCCAGTCCAGTCATTTGTCTATGGTCAACCTATGATGCGTCAACTTGGCAAGTGGGAACTAGAGGGGTTACAGGGGTATCATCTGGTGGGTCCGTTAGTGGCGCCTCTTTGCTGTCTTCGTCTTCTTCTCTTTCGTTTGCGTTCCTCCAGCTTTCTACTTCCACAATTGCTTGTTGGAGTGTATCAATGGCTGGTCGATCTTTTGCATTAAAAACCTTATCATTTCTCGCCTTCCAAATAAATTAAATGATCAATGGGAAGTTTTTCCTTTAAGGAGTTGGGATATCCCACTCTTTTGTTCTCCAAAAAAAAAAAATCCATGTTTTCATATAGGGAGTTACTCGGGAAGCTACCTAGAGAGAAAAAAAAATCCGATAAGACCCAAATTTGAAGGGTTGGTGGGTATTCAAATATCATATAATTGATTGTTTCTTCAGGGTTTCTGCAACGGGGGCAACTCTTATCATCCAATATGGCGATGTGAGAGGCGTTGACAAGTCGGCACACAACCCGAGATTGCCTCCCATAAAAAATATTGAAGTTTTGGTGGGATCCGTACAGACCAGATTAGACTTAACAGCTCGGGATGCTGGGTTCAGAGCCATGTTTAGTGTGTTACAAAAGAGGCAAATGTTTTAGGCTCCACACTATAAATTAAATTTAAGGGCCCCATTTTTCAGATTTAATTCAGAATTTCAAATTATGTTAGTTATCTTTTTATAAATTTATATGGGTTATTATTAATTGAGTTTTTTTCATATTTGTTTTAAATTGTTTTCTTTTATTTATTTTAATTTTAGTTTTATTATAAAATTTTGATGATGTACCTAACTTATTTATCCAACAAAAGAATTCACCATATACACAATTTGAATATCTATTAAAAAAAATTTTTGATGCCCTAATTAACGCAAGTTATATCTAGTTTATCCATAACGCTATTATACTCCTATATTATATAAATCCATTTACATTTATAAATTAGCATAATTGTTTGTATAAATTTTTTCTTTATAATTTTTAACAATTTTCAGAAATAACTGTAATAAATAGTTAGTTGTTTTATATTTAAGTTTGGCTTTAAACCCTTGAAAAGCTTAGCATGGCACAGGCTAGGTTCCAGAATTTCTCTTGGTTTTTGTGTCTCTTTTAGTTTTTTTGCGAGTTCATAATATCCTGACTTAACCATATATTTTTAGGAATTCGTATAGTTTCATACGAAACCATCCAGAATAATTTCCGTACTATTACTCTGGATGTACTGAAACCACAACGAACGATTCTTTTATACACTTTTACTATACACCGTAAAATATAATATTACCGACAAACTACGATCTGAAATAAAACCACGACAATTTCAAATCGTAACAACAACACGCGTCTCACCATACTTAAAAACCACAACGAACAAACACATCATCAGCATACAAGTTGCTTTTATTTTGCAAGAAATTTCAGAAATGCATATTTATCGTGACAAATCGTGAAAACATATTTTCATCTGGAAATTGTTGAATCATTTGTTTTTGCCTTCGGAAAACCTTCGAGACGGGGGAGGGGGGGAACGAAATTTAGGTAAACGGACGGGACGCTTAGGACAAAATCTTTGGCAAAATCTCCAAACAATACCAGTACCACGCTGAAGAACGCGCCTATGGACTGTCGTCAGTTGATCAAGATGGTCTGTCTCTTCTGCACCATAGTCACCCAAACGCATTAATTACACACATGTACTAGTCTACAAGGTTTGTTGTAAAAGTGGTCGTTAGTCTATCAATCCGGATAATCCGGACCGATTAAAACCATATTGGATCGTGGTACAACTAAATTTTAAAACTGAAGATAATTTAACTAATTATGATTATGAACTAAAAGCAATCCAAATTGTATAAAATCGATGTTAGGTTTTTTTCTCCGTTTTTTTCTTTCAAACTGACAAAAACTCAAAGTTTGGAATTAAAAACACTTCTAAATAGACCAAGCTAATAAAGTAAAATAGCGATGACTTTATTTAAAGACAAAAAAAAAGTCTCACTAATTAAGTTTCTTTTTGGAGATTAAAGGTTTACAAGACTCACTGAGGAGTTTGCGCATCTGCATTTGTTCACCAAGGGCTTGACCCATATGGGGAAACACTAGAACGAGAAGAAGGAGAAAGAGAAGCATGGAAGAGACTTTAGAAGATGCCATCTTAATACTTCCTTTTAGTTTACTGATGAGTGGTGATCAGTGTGACTCATTTGTATGCATTTATATAGAATAGAGGTGGAAGTAAGACTTGGATGTCATTTCTCGAGGACTTATCGTCACTTATGCGTCTTGAAGTTATGGCAGTTTTCGGCCAAATATCTTGGCTCGCCATATTTGATTTGCATGGGTCAACTTGCCAACTTGCATTATTTAGCATCACTTATTTTCCACGTAATTTATTTCAGCTAGAATTTGAGATTTAACTATGTTTCAGGTAAAACCACATAATCAGGCAAAAAAAACTGTTCGTGCTTCCTCTTGATTAGCTTCAAATTGTTGTTTCTGACATATACGTTGCTACAGGTTTGGACGCTTAGTGAGCAAATGACAGTACGAATGGAGCTTGTTGCATCGAAGTTTCTTTGCATTTTGCTGAATAACTTTCTTCGCCTGGCCTATTGAGTGGCTGATCAGTCCCTAGTTAGTATAAGAGCATCTTTGAGATTAACACGGACTCATGGAAACATGTTTTCATATCCGCAATAGTAAGATGTAATGATATATCATATGACTTGTTCATTTGTATGGTGTTTGGTATGGACACAATCTGGGGCTGTCCATAATTTATATGTTTCTCTTTGGTTAGAAAATAAAATTCATAATTATTCAGTTTTTAGCCTTCTTAATTTCTTTTGTATTTTTGACCCCAAAAAAAACAAAATTCGTTTGTTTCTATATCACTTTGATGTGGAGCCTAACTAATTTTACCATGAGCAATTCCGATCTCTTGCTCTGAAGTACCCATTAATCCCATCTAGATCTAGTTGCTATTTTACAAACTACAAGGAGATGGTCTACGAACTTTACTTGACCCTAAGAATAATTAAAGTCCTTCGTGAGTAGCAATTGAGTAATTAAAGTCTTTCATGTGAAATTTTTTTGTTTATGCTTACGTCACAGATCTTACGTCAGAGAGACAACGTAAGGAAATCTAATTTGAGAAATTTCGACCACTCGTTATGAAATGCCAATAATCCATCTAGTTGCCATTTAATTGCCAGAAACAGATGGTCTGAGAACAATCACTGTCCTTCACGTGGAGTGGTCAGTCTGAGAGACAATGTCTTTTCATGTGGAAAATTTTGTTTATGCTTACGTTACAGATCTTACGTCAGAGAGACAACTAGATTAGCCAAAGTATAATATTAGCTTTTGTTTGCAACTCTAAGTTTTATAATTTAACCCGGTTCAAGTGACATTCTTTCTGCTAACCTAGGTTCGCCTTTGTGGTGCATATACCCACATTCTTATCACAAAGTCTTTCATGAGGAAAAATGAATAATCTGAAACTAGAAAAGTAGAAATCGAAGCCTTTGATATGCAAGGTAGTCTTTTTGTACTTAAGCATGTGTTGCTGGAGCCAAAAGTAATAAAAAAACAAACTGTGGAGGGAGTAGAAGCCTGGGTGACTAGAGACGCTATATATGTCGATCGTTGTGGATGTCAATAAAGTATCAAATGTGGTAGCTCAAGATGCAAATCTGGGTGGGAGTCCGATTACGAACACTCAAACTGAAACTATCTATGAGAAATTGAAGAGGGCGGCTCCAAGATGGATATGTTGAAAGACTCTACGAGTTGACAGCAGAAGATCCAAACATTCTAGGTCACTTTGATGAAATGCCGTTTTGTGAGACGCCACTACGCATTGCAATTGAGAAAGGGAAAACTCATTTTGCAATAGAGTTAATGACCCTTAAGCCGTTGCTTGCTTCAAAGCTAAACGTGTCAGGTTTCAGTCCAATGCATTTAGCCCTGCAAAACAACCACATCCGAATGGTGAAAGGGTTAGGTGGCAATTGACAGCAGCTTAGTCATGATCAAGGGAAGAGGAAGGATTACTCCTTTGCATCACGTGGCGAGCTGCTTCAGCACATCTGTTGGAACGCATCGTGCCTTTCTTTTATTATTTAGTATAGTTTGTTCTGCGTTACGCTTTATTTGTTTCGTACTGTAGTTTTCCTTATCGTTGTCTAAAGCATTTCTCCATGTTATTGCATATGTATGATCTTTGAGTTTACAATGGTTTTCATGTATTCCGTAGAAATAACTCATCCATATATAAACAAGATACTTATAAAATGCTAATGGAGTCAATAAGACAGGTGAGTGTTAGCTAACTCAGGAGTCATAAATTGATTTAGACAGAATTGTTTGATCTTAGTTCCTCAACAGAGAGACTGTATCAACTCCTGGACAAAACAAAAAGCAATATACTAGAGACTGATAAGAAATTTATATATGCATGAAGAGATCCCCTGTAACTAGCTTAACTTAAGAGTCTGCAACTTCAAACTCACTTCTTCTGCCCTGCGTCTGAAATGTTCTAAGACTTGTTGGAATCACCCCCGGGACCTTTAGGCATTGCCCACTCGGGCCAATCAGCTGGAAGCTTAACTACAACCTCATAGCCATCTGAAGATGAAGACGATGATGAAGGAGAGAGAGGCGGTAAATAACTATTAATAGCTCTCGGAGGGAAGATTTCCTGGTTCCCATTTGATGAGTTTGCTTTATTCTTGCATTGCTCTTCTTGGCTTCTTCTATCAACAGACCCCTGAGTGCTTATCTTACTCTCTCTTGGAGGATTATCTTGCTCATCATCGCTGTCGTCAATTACCATTATCGAGTCTGCACGAAGAGATTAGATTCAAAGAAAAACGTCTTCTTAAGATAAAAAAAACTTGCATAGCTCTAATCAAAACGCTTTGACACATAGTTACATATTTATACCTGTAACATCGTTGTTCACATTACTGTTCATCTCGTTCTTCACATTACTGTTGTTCACCTCGTTCCCTCCAAGACCAATGAGATTCTCAGTCTCTCCAAACCCTGACATGACAGGATTCACAGTACCCGAAGCAGCAACTTCAGCATCATAGAGAGATTTCAAGAAAGAACATTCTGTTTCAACCACGCCAAATTTCTCAGCCAATTCAATAAACTTGTTCTCCATATACTCAACATCTTCTTTCCCTTTCTTTCTCGCCAACAAAAGCTCCTCATTCCTCGTCCTAAGCTCATCAATCATGTCCTTCCTCTCACTCTCCCTTACCTTCATCTCCTCAAACATCTTCTTATACTTTTCCTTCTCGCTTCTCTCTCTCTCACAATCCTTCTCAAGTTCCTTAGCTTTGCCATGAAGAAGCTTCTTCATGATCTCATAAGTTTCCTCTACATGCTTAAGCCTCTCCTGAAGAGACTCGTAATCTACAATCAGCGTCTCGTGATTCTCCTTGAGGATCTCATACTCTATCACCATTCTGTTTCTCTTCGTGGAAGAAGAAGAAGAAACAGCGAACTCATCCTTCACAGTAGCTAAAGACAAGTTTTTCTTGTTCTTGTCTGAACGAGCTGATGTCGTTCCAGACATGACTTTTGACACCTTAAAGAACAACAAACACAAAACACCAAATCAAAACTGATTTCATCTAAAGATTACTCCTTTCCTTCTCCAAAATTCAAGAAACCCCTAAATATAGATTCTTTCACAGCATAAATTACATAAATTTCTCCATAGTCTCTCAACCAAATGTGTAATTTGAGAGATAAAGGAAGCAAATTTTCCAGAGATAAAGAAAGTTTCTAAGAGGAAGAACAATCTTAAGGGGAATGTAAAACCCAGAGAGATGAAAAGAGTGGATTTTGCCGGAGAAACACTTACCCAGATTCTCTTCTTCGGCAATCAAATAGAGAGAGCTAAGAAGGAAGCCAAAAGCCCTAGAAGGAAATAAAGCGGGAATGTGAAAGGAAACACTTATTAATTACTAGTCGAAGATTATGTTATGTATTTAATTTAACTAAGGTTGTTGAGTATTTATCAATTAATTTGTTGTTTAGTGTGTGTGTCAGTGTGTGATCTAAAGAAGCTGATTAAACTAAGCCAATCTTGTTATGGGCCATACTGGGCCAATCTAGTAGCCCATCACTAGAAGTGGGGTTAAACTCGAGGTGAGATGGCAGGAGAGAGAGGTGTGAGGCAGCCGTGGTTGGCACACTTGCTCATCTCATATTTGTTGCAAATAAAAAATTGATTTAAAAAGAAAAAACAAACAAAATTTAGCTGAGAAAGCAGCAATATAATTTTTTTTTTCTCAATTGTCAAAACCATATTTTACGAGACAGGGAACAAACAAAAGTTTTCTCAATATGATTTAAAATATATATTTTTTAGTACTAATGAAAATCAATACAACGGTCATAAAAAAAAATGGAAAGCGAGAGGAACCTGAAGATGACGTCATATCTCTTATATAATAGAGAAATGCCACATCCTCTCCTCTTACTTTATTTTACTTTCACACGATCATATTCTCTTTCCCTCTCTCTTCTATTGCTCTCTCGTTCAAAACTCTCTCTCCTTTCATCTTTCTTGTTCGATTTCTTGTGTACAACGCTACGTCGTTCTCTCTCTACACGAATCTAGTCACGCCCTCATTTTAACGAAGAATCATCGACGAGGATGAAGAATCCTGCTAATTCTAGGGTTTCATCACGGCCGAGTCAATGGTGGAAGCTGAATTTGTTGGCGGATGTCGCCACCGCCATGTCAGAGTACGAAGAAGAAGCGAGAATCTTTGTGATTGTACCGAGAAAGAAGAGAAGTAGTCGATCATCTTCGATGGCAACACAATGGACGACGCGTGTGAACGAAAAACAGAAATCAATTACTTGCGCGGAGGGTTACAAAGAAGAAGAAAGAAGCCTCAAGAAACGCAAAATCGTTAGTCGTTTTGAGGTGAGTCCATCTCCAACATCCACGGAACTTAAAGAAGAAGAGCGAGTACTAATTCAAAACCCTAATCCTGTCCCGAGTACTTCTTCTTCTTCCGTCCTCACCGAGTGCAAGAAACGTCGTCCCATTAACTCCTCCAACGAAGAAGAAGAAAGAAGCCTCAAGAAACGCAGAATCGTCCGTCGTTTAAGAGTGGAACCCACGCAGGAAGACACGACGATCCCGGAGTGGGTCGTGAACTTGATGATGAAAGAAGAAATCAACGGATACGATCCAAAGCTGATCGTAGTGAGGAAACTGTATAAGAGCGATCTCGACAGAGTCCAAGCACGTCTCTCAATGCCTTTGAACCAAGTGGTGACTTCGGACTTTCTGACGGAGGAGGAGACCAGAATCATCTACGAGCAGTCGGTACTCAAGACTCGTAAGGAAGGCCTAAGTGTGGTTTTGGTGGATCCTCTGTTGAAACAGCATGTCGTTGATCTAAGGAAGTGGAACATGAATGGAAATTGGACTTATGTCATCGTTGATGGTTGGAATGAAGTTGTCTCTACGAACACGTTTAATGTTGGTGAAGTCTATCCTGTGTGGTCTTTCCGATCCGGAGAAGGAAAGCTCTTCTTTGCTCTCGTCCCTCCTCCAACGAAAAAATCTGACCATGGTGGCTCTAGTTCCGGCCAATCTGGCCTCTCTTCTCAGTGATTCTTGATTGATAGTACTCTGTTTATTTCGTAGCCTAGGTCTCAGTCTCACGTAGAAAGATTTACTTTTCAGATAAGATAATTTTGCTCTGCAGTTTTAGAAAAGGGGTTTTTGTATTTTTTTGCCCTGAATGAGTATTTTGTGTCTTGAAAATGTAATTTGATTTTGATGCACATCTTACATTTTGTTGAAATTGTCGTAGGATTTTGTAATCAGTTACTAAATAAAGAAGTTTGCTTTTTCCTTTTTTGGTCCAGTGATATCTTCTTCTGTTTACTAAAGTGTAAGAGCTCAAATGAATGAAAACGATATTATTTTAAGCATAGGACTCAAGAAGAACATTAGATTAGGCCAACATACAGTATTTACTTTGCTAATAATGCAACATTTGTCCAATGGAATTCTAACTCTTATTCTGTCTGCTGATTGCAAGAACCAAAAATTTCAGATGAATCAAACAACCATCTTACAAAGCATACAACTCAATGTGAACATTTGTTTTCAGATCTTTGATCGATCCAAAATGTGTACTTTATGTTACCTGCATTTACTATCCAGCATTTCTATAATCCAGGAACAGAACTGTCGCCAATGCAGATGTTTGATTTGGCAATCAGACACTATTTATCTGTATGATGCTGTATCCATATCAAACCTGTAAAGCCTAGCCTTTTCCTTTCATAGAGAATCGTAGAACAAGAAATCATCAGTGTTGAAACCTGAATCTAAGCATTTTCATCGATTCACAGGTGAAGTTAATTGACATATACACCAATTAAGAAAGGAAAAACGAGTCGGTTGCGAGCGCTCTCTTACCGATGAGGTAATCATTTTTTGCTTCTTCTTTCGTTGTTGATCCAGAAAATAACATTTTGGGGAACAGCACAAAAAGAAAACAGTCAAACTTGTTAAGGAGTCAAAGACTTTTGTAGCTAAATGACACTTTCCATTTAACAACATTATAATAAGCTTCAAGTTTTGTTAAAAATTGTGTCACCTTTGGCTAGACCAACCAGCTCAAAATCTGACTCAAGGGTTGATTCTATCAAGTGCATTCGCGTATGTATAGCTTGAAAACGAAACAAAAATCTTTCGGAACCTGCACGATCACCACAGCAACAAAAAGAAAAACTTTCTTCCTAAAAGAACGTAACAGAGATTCATGTTTCCGTCTTTTCATGGTTCACAATCATCATTGTTAGAGATGAGAACATAGATAGATCATATTTGGGGAAGGACATACCAAACCCATTGGCTTAAATGTTGTGCCAAAGCTTTTCCAAGGCTGTTCATTATGATGGTTACTTTCCCAAGCTCTGATATCTCTTTCTGAATTAGTCTGCAAGTCCTTTCTGCATGTACAACACAGTGATGAGAAAGGATTGTGCGGTTTCATGACTAGGGAATTAAATAAAAGAAGTCTCAACGTACAATACTCCACAGTGTACATCACGGTGATTGCAATTATCCAAAACAACATAGTTATAATCTGAAAGTAGTACATCGGGAATCAGGTGGAAAAATATATATATTTCAAAGTGTATGTATACATGAATGTCTTTCCCTAGCTAGGGTTCAGTAGCCAAGTCATACCGTGTGAATATCGTGATTAGTGACTTGTTCATCAATGATTTCCATTAGCAATCCACGGCTCCATACTTGCCTGAAACCATCCTGAGAGAAAGAGAATATAGTATTATACCTCAGTGCCGTCAAATGAGAAGGTGAATGAACAGATACACATGTGCTGGTGGGAGATATAATAGCACTAACCTGTAAGTTTGGAAGGTCCAGAATCTTTAACTGTTGAAGGAGAACCTGAATCAAGTTCAAGTTCAATCTTTGACATATTAGCAAACACGTTCTTCACTGCAATAACAAAAAAAAAAATCCTTACTTTGACAAATTAGATCTACCCTGAGCACTGCACAAGCCTTCATATTTCCTAATGCTTCCCATACCATTGGCGTTACCTGAAATAAAAAGATTCATTCTTTAGCTTCCCTCGCTTTTTACTCATTGGAAACTAGAAATTTCCTCATGTCTCTCTCTCATCAGTGTAACTCTTTGGATAATATGCAAATATGTTGTTGGTCCTACAAGCTTTCTAGCAATTTACCAATTCCATAAGTTTGAAAAGGAAAGTAATATAAAAATCTAGAAAGTATGACAAAGGGATATTAGCAGTGGACAAGCATATTATGTGAACGTTGTATGCATTAGAAGTTAAAGTAGTTTATTGTTAATGAAAAGAACCTGTCAGAGAATGTCAACGACTAATTAATATCTCAGCATAACACACACAAAAGAAGAAAAAAAACGAATCTTTGACATTTCACAAATTCCAACAACAGCTAGAGAGATGCATTTAGAGAAACTATTGTTTGCTTGAATTCCAGAATCATAAGTCCATATTGAAGAAAAAACATAAAATAAGCATTCTCATTTTATTATATAAAATATCACATTCAAAGTTTGTAATTTATAAAATCTTGACAAAACAATCTGATGATTTAAGATGTTGACATGTGTCAAAATATGTTTTATTTAGTAAATTCTTAAAATTATAAAAGAATAAAAAAATTCTAAAATTATAAATTTAGAAAAAATATTTTTTTATTAATAACCAAAAAAGGAAAATTAAAAAAAGTAAATCATAAAGCAAAAAAAATTACAAGTTTTTTTGAAAAAAGGAAAGTTTTTTCTAAAATTTCCCAAAAAAGAAGATTTACAAAAAAAACATTTATAAACGAAAAAAAAAATTTAAAGAATTTTCTTTTTCTTAGAAATCATAAATACCACACAAAAAAAATCATCCTTCTATAAAAGTATTTATACTATCATAATTTTTTATTAAACACAAAAATATAATCCTATAATTTGATCATATAATGGATTATCATCATACTTTATTGAGGTTTTTAACGGATGGAGATGGCTTTAGGGTTATAAAACATTATATTGAATAATTTAATGTGAAATTTAACTGAAAATTTAAATATATGATCGATATTAATATGTTAATGTAAATTATTTCATTAGAATTTGTTATTATGTGTGACTATGTTTTAAAATAATTATATTTAATGTTAATTATTTAAATTGTAAAACATAGACATCATAGTCTTTTAAGGGTGTTTATGAATTTATTTATTCATAAATTATATTAATTTTTAAATAATATAATATTTAAAATCAGACTGAAAATTTTTTATTCATTTATAAACTTTATTTTTCTAAATATTTATTTTTCTATTAATTTTTCAAATTTATTAATTATAGATAACAAAAATAATGACATAAGTGACGTGGACGGTTGATATGAGATACGAAACTGTTAGAAAGGTGAGGAGAGAAAGCTTTGAAGTAGTGTAAGTGGCCATTGCTTCTTTTTTTTTCTTTTCAGAATAAGAAGATTATATAGTGGAAATGAAATGAGGGAGATGAGAAGTTTTCGTTCGTTTAATTTTGCTATTAACTATTACAAGCAATCGTGGCTAAATTAATTAACCTGTACGTTCTGAATCTCTCTGTCTTTCTACATATCCGTTACGACCAATTACGCAAATTCATTGATATTCGTAAATACACACTAAAATTTCCAAACTACCAACATATAGTTATAAGAACTTTTACAGAAAAAAGGTTATAAAATTTTCAAACTACCAACATCTTCTTTGGACTTCCCATCCATACGCAAGAAACGATAACCGTTAGATATTAGAGAATCCTGAAATTCCAAAGACAACCTAAAGTATCAATAAAATTTTGAGGATAAACAATGAGATAAAGTTGCCAACCTGAATTAGATCAAGCATTATGCATGTCTCGGAGAAAGTAAGTACACGGTGGATTTTCTACAATCAGATTGTTGCTATTTTTGTAAATTTAGATTTTTTTTTATTTTGGCGTCTTCCAAAAAAGGTTGCGGATAATTATTTCTCAGGGATTTTATGGTATATCTGTAAAAATTGTAATGATAAAATGTATAATAACAAAGATTGGAGTTCCCAGGAAATATTGAGTATAGCAAAAACAGAAAACAAACTTTGGAAAGAGGCTCAAATATCAGAAGAAGGATCTCATTCTAAGGTTAGAACTTCTCCAAGGGCCCCTCGAGAAAAAAAAGGCTGGTGGTGTTTTGTAGATGGGGCATAGAAGGATACTAATTCATTTTCAGGGAATGGCTGGTTATGTAATAAATAGGGTACGAAAAAGAGGATGATGGATCATCGTAATTTGGATTATAACTTTTCCTCACTACATGCAGAAATGGAGGCTTTATTATGGGCCATGGAATGTGTCTCTACTTTTCAACGTAATGTGACGTTTACGACTGATTACTCTGAAGTGGTGAAGATGGTATCAAATCCTGAAGATTGGCATGCTTTCTCACAATACCTTGACGTTTTTGTTGAATGGAGAAGATGCTACGAGACTTTTACATTGGAACTTGTCCTACGCGCGCAAAATCAGAAGGTGGACAAACTGGCACGGAGTGCTCGAGTTCACTCTACAACGAAGACCTATATAGCTTCACTTCCACCAACTTGGCTGGATCCTTCTTTTTAAAGTTTTTTATCATTTATATTGTTGTCAAAAAAAAAACACAAATTGTTAGTCAAATAGAAAATAATCGAAATGAAAACACAAATTGAACCAAAAAAATAATTTAAGCAGTAGGAACATTATAAATGACACTTTGCACGATGAACTGTCCTGAGCAAGTTTCTCAATAACTGAGAATAACGGATTGTCAAACATTTTATTTCGAACCTGTTTTTTTTTTTTTGGCGACATACAATTCGAAACCAAGAAATTATGCTGTCGCAAGAAGATTAAGATGATGTCTCAACCACTGCGGTACCAGCCGGCCCACATAAGAGAAGGGCGCTTCACGATGGCGTGCTTCCTTTGCCAGGAGATCTGCTCGGGAATTTAAAGATATATGATATAGAGAAATCAATAAATAGTTGGCGGGCTGCTTGAAATTCTTCTAACTCCGATTCAATCGCAAGTCATTCCTCCTCTTCATGGATAATTTTAACCATTTGAGCACAATCCAATTCGAAATGAACTTCTAGTCTTCTTTGATTTATCATCATCTGCATAACCCACATCAAGCCTTCTAATTCCGCATGAAGGGGGGATTTATTGTTGAGTTTAGCTCGCGCCCCCAACACTGGAACCTCATTTGCTTGAATCGTTATGAAACCGAGACCCATTAAGTGTGACTCAAGTCCCCAGGAAGTATCCACTTGACATCTTACCTGACATGGGGAAGTTATCATGTCTCGTCCTTGTGGAGTATGTGGAGTTGGTGTTGGCTCTCTCGTCCTTGTGGAGTATGTGGAGTTGGTGTTGGCTCTGTTTCTTCTATATTCTTCTATATTATCTGTGCTAATCTCCAGTTCTCCACTTCATTCTCTGCAAGTTGTAGTGTGTTTGGAGGTGATGCCTTTACTCTTTTAAAGACTTTTTCATTTCATGCCTTCCAAATATATCATAGCAGCGATGGGAAGATCAAAAGGGAATTTTGTTGAGCTCCTCTTTTCTTTGCTCCCCAAAAGAATTTCGAACCTGTTTTTAAATAGAAGTATAGAACAAGTTTATTAAAATCTAGGATTTCAGACATGAAAATATGATTTGGAAGTCATTTACAGAGGAACGAAATCTCAACCATGAAATATAAGAGGACTAAGAGGATTAAATGACATTAACGTAATGAATTTATTACCGAGCCAGGCAAGAAATGTGAGTGGTCGCTTATTTTCTTCAGACCTGTCAATGCAAACAGATAGATATTAGCTAATTTATTAAACATGAACATACAACATGTAACAGAGATATATATAATTGATCAAACAAAACAAAAAAAAAAACAAGGAAACTGCTTACCGTAAGAGCTTCTATATAAGAACCCTTAAAAGCTGACTAGATAAATTCACGATTAAAGACTGCTTCATATAATTTGTCTCTGGATAAATTCAAGTAATAGTAATTATGTATATATATTGTATAGAATATATTATATAGAATATATTGAAAAATGACTGTATTTATATGACTGTATTTATGGATTTATGGACTAAACTTGGAAGGCTGTTAGCCATAACCATACAAGTATTTTGTTTTTCTTTGGAAGTTTAGCTATTGTGGCACCTTCACCAAAGATTTGGACTTAGTTTTTAGAGCGTCCTAAGAAATAAGGTCCAATTAGCTTTCTTAAATTCTAAGGATAAAAAAATATATTATTAAAAAATATCTAATATTTGTCTATAAATAATAGAAATTATCAAATGGATTCTTACCTCACATACTATATCTCTTTTTTCCTTTACATACTTAGAAGCCATTTTGTTAGCTCTACGCAGAATGAGAATTTCAAATTCTTCAGTAAACCTGTTAACTCCATTTTGTTAGTTCCATGCAGAATACGAATCAAGCTACTTCAATAAATTATATACTTACAAAAAAAAATACTGGCATTATATAATTATCAGATTAATGACCTAGCATATTAATTTTGATGTTTGTTTTTGTTTAATTGACAGTTTTTGTTAGAAGTATTGTGTTTTAATAAAATATAATACTCTTTTTTAAAGTAAATATTTTTGATTAAAAATGCACAAAAAATGTTAATTGAATAAATAAACATCAAAATTATCAAAATTAATCTCATTATTTGAAATGTCGGGACACACAATATCCCTAATCTCATTTAGGAGTCTTGATCATTCTTTACAGGAAACTCTTAATTGATCAGATTAAGCATATTGAATATTCCAACATTTCAAATAATAACATTATTTTTAATGTTTTTGATGTTTATCTATTTAACTGATATTCTTTATACATTTTTGGTCAAAAATATTTGATTTTAAAAGAACATCCTGTTTTAATTTTCACGGAAACATGCAATATGCTTAATTTAATTTTAATCTGATTTATGATCGAGAGTCAAGATTAAGCATATTGCGTGTAACGCGATGCCTTTCTATCCTTTGTTTTGGGTCATGGGCCTGGTATGGGCTAAATTATAAAAAAAACGGGCCATGGAGCAAACTAATTATTAAGTCTATTAAGACCATTCATTCGCAGGTAACGTCATCGTAAGTTTGAGGCGAAAAAAGAGATGGCTACGACAGAGCTGAGGCAAACGTGTTTAGAGGCCACGAAGGGGCGGTTTTAGCGGCGAGATTTAACGGCGACGGAAACTACCCTCTCACATGCGGGAAGGATCGAACCATCCGCTCCGTGGAATCCTTATCAAGACCTACAAATTCCATGGCCACGAAGTTCGCGACGTTCATGTTACTTCGTATGATGAGTATGTTTGTTTATTTATGTTTTTCCATTGATCTGTTTTTTGACAGAGACAATGCCAAGTTTTGTTCATGTGGTGGTGATCGACAAGTTTATTACTGGGATGTTTTAATCGGACGCGTGATCCGTAAATTCCGTGGTCATGACGGAGAGGTAAATGTCTCAAAGTTTGGAACTTATGTTGCTTATGAGGATTTTAGATTTGCATAAATTTCACTTTTTTTTTTTTATACGAACAATGTAAGCTAAATACGATTTGTTTATATTCGAATAAACCAGTAAGTCAGTAACCTATCGATGCGGCCGCGTTTGAAGCATATCGACGGCGAGGAGAAACGAGTAGGAAGAAGGAAATGATCGGTGTATTACGAAACCATTTACTTTGGGTTTTGAAGGCCCAAATAGTGTCCAAATTTATCGGGTCATTTCTACTGGGGAATAACCTCAGGGTTTTCAATTAATTTAGGTCTATTGTCTATGTCAGATTGTAATTAGTTTATGTAAATGGAGGAAGATCGAAATTTTTCTTTTTTATTTTGTTTTGATCGAATAATAATAATGATAAGAAGATGGAGTGAGTTTTCAGTAAATGAGAATGACAAGTATAATCACTACAAAGAAGAAACTCATAAACTTTGTTTTAAAAAATAAAATAAATAAGTCATGTAATTATAGGTGCAACTGTGCAAGGCCGATAAATCATGCATTCAAAGTCTTTTAAGCTCCAAAGATCCATGATGGTTGGTACTTTAAACTTCTAACTTGTAACGTCGAGCATACACTTCTACAATCAGAAAATGATTTCGAAATTTGTGCTTTCAATGCTTTATAAAATAATAATTGCATCGAACCCCACAAGCATTAATTTCTCATTATTCACTTTTGGAATCTTATTAATTATTACTTTATTCGTTTAATCACGGAGTCAGTCAACAACAACAACACACCCTTCTTCACCACATTCTCGAGCCTAAGGAAGAAGAAGATGAAGGTGAAATGGGAATCAATCTCAACAATTCACCAAAACGTGTTCCTCATCAAACTCGTCGCTGCGATTCTAATAACCGGTCTGGCTTTTCGTTTCTACGTCTTCCGGTTCGGCCAAATTTCCCCAGCTCAAGTGTCGGTGAACCGTAACTCCGATTATCCTCAGATTTCTCCGCCGCCTTCGGTTCTCATATCCGATAACGAGGATCTAATCCCCATTGGTAAGATATTATCTATTCGTAGCAAAAGAACATTAGCCGTTACATTAGTTGAGCTTTCGTCATAAGTTATAAGATCTAGGGATTTACAGAGATATAGTCTAATGTGATCTAGGGATTTCGCTTTGATTAGCCGTTACAGTGTCATTTGATCATTTGAGCTCAAGCTTCCCTCAGTTGTTATGGTTTTGATTCGTTTGTTTTTGAATCTAATTTACACAAATTGATCTCTCAGGTGATGCTTTATGGTTGTTTCTGAAGCTATCTAATTAAAGATTTGTGATCTTGGTGAATTCTTTAAGTAATGATTAGAGTAGTTGTTTGTGTTCTTGGTGAATCTTTTTTTTAGTGATGATAAGAAGCTGTTTTTTGTTTGTTTGTATCAGATATTGAGGTGGAGAAGTGTGATCTCTTTGAAATTACAGTGTAATGTGTAGTGTTTTTGATTTCATGCCAATTTTATCATTTGGTGGATGTTTTTCAATTAGAGATTCTGTGAAATTTCTCAGATTTTTGTGATGATTTGGCTCAAGTTTCCTCAGTTTTTATGGTTTTGATTCGTTTCTTTTTGAATCTAATTCCAAAATTTGATCTCTCGGGTGATGTTTTATAGTTGTTTCTTTAGCTATCTAAACTAAAAATTTGTAATAGTTGTGTTCTTGGTGAATTCTTTAACTAATGATTAGAGTAGTTGTGTTCTTGGTGAATCCTTTTATGGTTGTTTCTTTAGCTATCGAATTAAAATTTTGTAATAGTTGTGTTCTTGGTGAATTCTTTCAAGTAGTGATTGGAGTAGTTGTGTTTTTGGTGAATCGTTTTAGTGATGATAAGAAGTTGTTTGTTTGTTGTTGTATCAGATATTGAGGTGGAGAAGTGTGATCTCTTTACTGGGAAATGGATCAAAGACACTTTGGGACCACTCTACAAAAATGGCTCGTGTGGTATTGTTGTAGATGGTCACCAGAATTGCATTACCAATGGTCGGCCTGACTCTGGTTTTCTCTACTGGAAATGGAAGCCTAACGACTGCTCTTTACCTCGGTTTGATGCTCAGAGATTTCTTCAACTTATGAGGAATAAATCCTGGGCTTTGATTGGTGATTCCATCGCACGTAACCATGTCGAGTCTTTGCTTTGCATGCTATCTACAGTAAGTTTAATGGCTGCTTGCTATCTATTTGCTCAGTTGAAATAAACAATGTTTTTGAATGAGAAGTGTTTATGTTTTTTCCATGTTTCAGGTTGAAAAACCGGTAGAAGTGTACCACGACGAGAACTATAGATCAAAGCGTTGGCTTTTTCCTTCACACAATCTGACAATATCCAACATTTGGTCACCATTTCTCGTTCAAGCCGCCATTTTTGAAGACTCAAATGGTGTCTCATCAGCTGCAGTCCAGCTTCAACTTGACAGACTCGACAAGACATGGACTGATCTATTCCCGAGCATTGACTATGCGATCATCTCTTCCGGGGAATGGTTCTTGAAAACCGCGGTTTACCACGAGAATGCTAGTCTTGTTGGCTGCCATGGCTGCCCTGAAAGTTCCAACATAACGGATTTAGGATTCGACTATGCTTACAATACATCGTTGCGCCATGTTATGGACTTCATCGCGAGATCTGACACGAAAGGCATGATCTTTTTCCGGACTTCAATACCTGATCACTTTGAAAATGGAGAGTGGCATAATGGTGGAACCTGTAAGAAAACAGAACCGGTGAGTGATGATGAGGTCGAGATGAAGGTTCTGAACAAGATCTTGAGAGATGTAGAAATTAGTCAGTACGAGAGGGTGGTTACTGAGATGGGTCAGACTGGGAAATTTAAGCTTCTGGATTTTGCTGGAATGTTGCTGACTCGACCCGATGGGCATCCCGGTCCGTATCGAGAGTTCAGGCCGTTTGATAAGGACAAGAACGCAAAGGTACAGAACGATTGTCTGCATTGGTGCTTGCCTGGTCCGATTGATTACTTGAACGATGTTATATTGGAGTTCATAGTGAATAGTTGAACCGGGAAATAACCGGTTTGATTTGTATCTTAGTCAATGGCTGAATCGCAAACACCGGTTTGGTCTCGGTCGTGTAAATTGGTAAAGTTGTAGAGGCTTCCGGTACACAGTTGAAAATCTCCGGTGGACTGGATAGAGCTCATTAGAAGAATTGAAACCCGGTTTGGTTCACGAAAGCTATTCATTCTTACGGATCGATTTTTGTAAAGCGATTGTTAGTTGTTTTCTGTATGTGCAAAAGTAAGAGATTTCGAGTTAATAAGCAAAACTAATACAATCTTTGTGTTCTAAACCGATTTTCAGTGAGTTGGGTTGGTTTGTTTAGTGGGACTCCGACGGTCAAACCCGAAAAAGGTAAACGAATAAAAATTTAAAACAAATATTCAAATACAATTGTGTTCTAAACCGGTTCTTTAAGTTGGTTTAGTGGGAGATTCAAAGTTTCCAACGGTCAAAATTCAAAAAATGAAAATCTGCGTCACCATTGGACGCCACACCATCATTAAACCCACATAAGTATCAGTTTGAATTTCGAAAATTTTGACCGTTGCTCTTCCTTCTATATAAACCCCCATCATAGAGTCAGACGCTCCTCTAAATACCCTAACCCTAAATTTCTCTAAGCCTCCATTTCTCTGTAACCTTTTACTCAATTCGATTACACTCAATGGCGTCAGTTGCAGATCCTGCTCCGGCGAAGAAATCAAGAAACAGCAGAAAAGCGTTGAAGCAGAAGAATGAGATCGTCGAGTCACCGTTGCTGTCGCCTGTCTCAGCCAAAGGGAAAGAATCGAAGAAGTCGTACGAGAAAGATCTGGCGGAGATGCAAGCGATGTTGGAGAAGATGAAGATCGAGAAGGAGAAAACAGAGGATCTGCTGAAGGAGAAAGACGAGATCCTTAAGAAGAAGGAGGAGGAACTCGAAACGAGGGACGTAGAACAGGAGAAGCTTAAGGTGGAATTGAAGAAACTACAAAAGATGAAGGGATTCAAACCTAACATGGTACGGTTTCTACACTGCAAATGATGTTTCATTTATAGATCTGAGATTAGTTTTAGGCACAGAATTTAGATTAGTAATAATGAATACTTGGTGATTGACTTTGGGAGTTGTGTTTGGTCTTCAGACTTTGACTTTCTGTCAATCTTATGCCCAAACTGAAGAGGACAAGAAGGGAAAGAAGAAGAAGGATTGTACTGAGACAAAGAGACCATCGACACCGTACATTTTGTGGTGTAAGGAGAATTGGAACGAAGTCAAGAAGGAGAATCCAGATTCTGACTTCAAGGAGACTTCGAACATTCTTGGTGCTAAGTGGAAGACTTTGAGTGCTGAAGAGAAGAAGCCTTACGAGGAGAAGTACCAGGCTGATAAGGAAGCTTATCTTCAGGTTATTACAAAGGAGAAGCGCGAGAGAGAAGCCATGAAGCTTCTTGAAGATGAGCAAAAGCAGAAGACTGCAATGGAGTTGCTTGATCAGTATCTCCACTTTGTTCAAGAAGCTGAACAGGACAACAAGAAAAAGGCCAAGTAAGTAAACTGTGACTTCATCCTACTATGTCACTTGATGGTAGTAATAAGCAAGAAAGCTGACTGCTTTTTTCGTTTTGTAGGAAGATAAAGGATCCCTTGAAGCCTAAACAGCCCATCTCTGCTTACCTGATCTACGCAAATGAGAGGAGGGCTGCTTTACGAGAAGATAACAAGAGCGTTGTGGAGGTAAGTGAAAGAGTTCGGAATTGTTTTTTCAATGTAATGTGAAACTCTTGAAGCTAAGTTGTGTGGATGAACTGGGGAGTGTAGGTTGCGAAGTTAACCGGAGAGGAGTGGAAGAACTTGTCTGAGAAACAAAAGGCTCCCTACGATAAGGTCTGGTTCTCACATCAATGCTCTACTCATCATATATGTCAGAGTAGATTTTCTAACGTATGTGTGCATACTTTGGAACTTTTGTAACAGATGGCAAAGAAGAACAAGGAGATTTACCTGCAAGAGATGGAAGGATATAAGAGGACAAAGGAAGAAGAAGCTATGAGCCAGAAGAAAGAAGAAGAAGAGCTCATGAAACTCCACAAACAAGAAGCTCTCCAACTTCTCAAGAAGAAGGAGAAAACTGACAACATCATCAAGGTTACTAACTTACCTCACATGCCTTTTAGCTGTTAAGTACGAAAATATATTGGGTTACGTGAGTCACTAACAACAAGACATGTTTATTGCAGAAGAAGAAAGAAACGACGAAGAACAAGAAGAAGAACGAGAACGTTGATCCTAACAAACCAAAGAAGCCTGCTTCTTCATTCTTGCTTTTCTGGTACTAAAACTCTATAAACACAAACAATTAGATCCTAAAAATATTCTTTTCTAACTGTTTAATAAACAATATTGTACAGCAAAGACGCAAGAAAGAGTTTGGCAGAAGAGCACCCTGGGATTAACAATTCAACTCTTACTGCCCACATTTCATTGAAATGGAAGGTATATAACGAAATTGTGTTTTCTTTTTCAAATCCAATGAGTGTAAGATAATTTTATATAACCCATAATCCATTGTTAATTTTGAAATGGTTTTTGTTGTATCTTGTTGTAGGAACTTGGTGAAGAAGAGAGGCAAATCTATAATGGAAAAGCAGCAGAGTTAATGGAAGCGTACAAGAAAGAAGTGGAAGAGTACAATAAGACCAAGACTGCGTAATAGAGGAATACTACTACTAACTCAGTAGTCAGTAGTAGAGTAATGAGAAATGTTCAAGTTTGCTCATATTGAACATCTCTTTCTTATGCATAAAAAAATGACTTATCTACTTTTTAAAATTCTAGGATTTGAACATTAAGATTTTTCTTTATGGTTTGTTTCTTTTCATCCCTCTGAGAAAAAAAAAATTAAAATTCTCACTTTCTTATGCAAAATTGACTTATCTGCTTTTAAAAATTCTAGGATTCGAATTTTAAGATTTTCTTGTGGTTTGTTTGCTTCTCATCCTTCTGAGAAAAAAAATTAAAATTCTCACTTTCTTGTGCTACGAAATGATTTATCTGCCTTTTAAATTCTAGGATTTGAACATTATTTTCTTACTTGACCTGTACCGATCCCAATTTACCAAAAACTAGATATTAGTCACCGAATTACTCATAAATTAAACTGGATACAAAAATTAGAGAAAAAATTAGTACCTATATTTTAGGGACTAAAATCTTTATTTTGCTTTGTCACTATATTAAAGAATAATCAACACCCCTAATTAAACTTAAGTCGAATCATGTAAAAACGTGTGGAAACCCGTTTCAATCTCGGCCGTTGGATCAAACTGAAAATCCACGTCGAAAATCGGGGAACTTCCTGTGGAGGTATTAGTGGAGATCAATCCCGTGAAATCTGACGGTCCAGAATTTCCCACGTTGCAAAATGTTCCACCGCCGCTGCTGAAATCGTAAGAATAAAACGGGGGCGTCGTAACGGGGAATGAGAAACCGTCGCGTTCGATCCCGTTGGTATGTACAGTAAGATTTGTTCTGAGATTGTCGAGAAGGTCAATTTGGTAATTAACAGTCGTTGGGCTTGGTTTAGTTACTCGTTTCTCTGGAGGTGGGATCCCCTGCAAGCAAGTGTGTGTTCCTTTGTACGTCACGTCGAAGATCGTCGGATCACCGTCCGATCTCTGGACTTGTTTCGTCGCCCAACAGTTCTGCGTGTTACGAAATGTACATCTGTAATAACTCCTGTAACACAAACACAACTAGATTATTCGATTTGTTTTTCTTTTTTTTTTTAATTTCATTAACATAACATAATCAGGCATGTGCTTTTCTGGGTAATTACTCAGTTCTTTTTTTTAATTACTCAGTTCGATTAATATCATTACCCTTCCACAATTAGCCAATTAGGCATGTGCATTTTTGAATAATTACTAAAAATATATTTATAATAAATTTTGGATTGAAACTAAAAACGACAATTAATTAAAAATAAAAAAAATTTAGATAAAACGAAAATTATTAGTATTTAGATAAGGTAACTGAGAGCAACTGATTTGAATAATCAAAAATGTACAAACTATCCTAATTAAGGACATGATGATGTATATGATCAATTGATCATGATGACGTAAGATGATGATACCTTGGATATTTGGCGCCTAAAATGTCCTTTTGGCCATATTTTCTCCAGCTGAAGACATCATCATGAGGTCCTTCTAAGCCTCTCTCTGGGCTAATTTTCACTTGCTCTGTCCACTTTGCCAACACCTTCCTGTAATATTTTCATTAATTTTCAGTTGAAAATTCTGAATATATTTATTTACCTTTTCTAATTTCTAGTAAATCTTTTCTTGTTTCAGGTAAAAGTGTTTACCTCTTTTTAGAATCTTTCGATCCTCCATCAAGAAACTCTTCACTTCTCGGACTTCCGTTGATGGAAGTAGGAGATTCTGGAACTTTACCGGTATTAGCTTCTGGATACGCCGCAAGATTCACCATCTCTGTCGTCGGACTGTCTAGTGTGATGGATCCGTTTACCATTAAAATAGCTTTCTCGTAGGAAGAAACGATCTGGTGTAAGAGAGTTTCCTTCATCTCTGTCGTCAAACATGAAGAAGAAGAAGACGACAACGATGGCGGTGGCGGCGAAAGAGCTGTTCCCAGCTCGGCTTGGAGCTGCCTTGCCGCCTTTAGTCCTTGAATCAGCTCGCTTAGCAAATTCTTCTGCTCCCAATTCAACATATCCATTGTTATCTCACCAAAAGTGTGTTACTGTTGAATTATGAAGCCTCCGATTAGCCGGCGGCTGAACTGTCGCTTCACGGTTACCGAAAAAGATAGTTGATAGCAGTAACCTTTTGTAAACTTCTTGGTAGAACTTTTGACACAGGAGAAGAAGAAATGTGATGTCTATAAACGGAGGTATCTTTGAACTTTTTATGGTAAGATTTAGACCGAGAACATATGTTTTTTTTTTGTTATGAGAATGTTTTGGGGGTTGTGGTCAGATGAAGAGTGTTCTTTTGAAATTTAAAGGCTTTGGATTTGATTCTGAGTGAATAATGTGTTTGAAAATTTGACCAACTGACCAACCATTATATAAAGAGGAAAAAAGATTCAAAGTTGGGAAAAGTCGTTGGTCTTCGTCAACAAGTACATACAGTGTATTGTATATAGTTCCAGAGTGTATAAAGGGTGGTGTTTAGTGTAGGTCAAAATGCTGACCAATTCAAATCCGAATTTATTTTAGTTTAGCCAAGTTAATTAGTTATATAATTCCAGTGGTTTAGTTTTTAATAATAATGATAAACGATATAAATACATGTACCTTTCAATGTACCCTTTCAAAGTATGGCTTTGTTGACGCGTAGTTAAGGTTCTTTACAATATTTTTGCAAAAAGTATTAGCTACATGTATTATAGTATTTTTGTAGACAAACACCAACCAAGTTCTTGTATCACATTTTTTTTCTCGGTTGTTTGTTCTTTTATATTTAACAACCACCATTTCTTATCTCCCAATATTTTGGAGAGATTTGCTAAATTGGGATATATTTTTTCAATATTTTTTTCTTCATATTTTTGCATTTTTGACTAAATTATCTTAAATATATGTATAATTAATTTAAAAACAATATTTTAAAATCCAAAAAAATAAACTGAAAAACCTTATTGATATAACTATGTATATCTTTTTTTTTCATACAAATTAATCTTCAAAAATTATTATTAATTTCTTTTACGAATAATAGAAATAGCACTATACTTCTACAAGACAGTAGAATTCGAATTATAAATATTACTCTTTCATCCACTATCCTGTAGAATTCATATTTTATTGTTCCTTCTATCTTCTACTAGATTCTGAATATATATATTGTATTTTTCTCTTTATCTTTTACAACTTGTAAAATACGCATTCTACGGTTCATTCTATCTTCTCCCTTTCGTAAAATATGTATTTCAGTTGTTTATATCTTTTGGTGCTCGTAAAATACATATTTTAGCGTTTTTTCTATCTTATGCTACTCGTAGAATCGAAGATTTTAACACATATTCTCTAAATCTACTGAATATTGTTTTATATATTTTCTTGTCTATTTTATCTTTTTATGGTAGAATTCAAATTCTACTCTCAAATAATTTTTCTTTCTATGTTCTTTCTTTCGCGTCATTTATTTTCTCTTCTTTCAAGTTATTGAAAAAAACAGATTAAAGTTTTGAAGACAGGATTTTCAAAAACTGATACAGATAAAAACAATAATGTTTATTTTTTCTAGATAAATGACATTGCAAAGAACCTAGAAAAGCTTTAGTTTTTTCAATTAGAACTAAAATATATCCGTAAATTGCAATTTGGCCAAAAATCTCTGAAACTAGTAATTTCAAAAACAAAAAAAAAAAACAGATTATAGTGTTGGAAAAGAGGTTTTCAAAGACTGTATTTGACATATACAAGAAAATAATGTTTTATGGAAATTTATTTGTTTCTATGGATAAATGATATTGTAAAAAACTTATAAAAACTCTAGTTTTGTCAATTAGAGCTAAAATAAGTCCAAAATTGCTATGTAATGCAGCTAAAAATCTTTGAAACGGGTAATTTCAAAAAATATAAAAATACAGATTTTAGTGTTAAAATAAGGATTTTCATAAACTGATTGAGATAGGAAAATAATGATTTATGAAGATTTCTTTACTTTCTGGATAAATAACATTGCAAAGAATTTATAAAAAACTTTAGTTTTGTCAACTCATGGGGTGCCATCCAGATGTTGGTATGGAGAGAATATATCACATTTGTAAGCTCATTTGTGAGTTCAAGTTACGGTCTTGAAAAAGTATTTTTTTAAAAACATAATACTTTAAACTTAGACTTATACAAAGAAAAAAAAATATGTTGAATAAAATCTTCTAAATCTTCAGTTAAACCCATATGCGTGTAACATCGTTTTCTCTTATGACAATTTTATCACTACATTAAGAAAATTTTCAAATAATTAAGACCATGGTTTTCTTTAAAAAATATTAACCATGGATTTCTTTATAGTACAATTGTACCATTATACTAATAGATTTTTAAAAAAAAAATTGAATAAAATATAATTATAAAATATTTTGATAAAAACAAAAAATGATTTTAATTATAATTATAACGATATAATCAGATTATTATTAATATAAATGATATTGAGCCATTCAATGAGCAAGGTATATTAGGATATTGTTGCATTTTATTTATCCCAATTTAACAAATTTGATTTTGATTATACATTTTAGTTTATAATCAGGAGATTGCAAATTGAAATTCATACTAATCCATAAAACTTGTAAAGAACCAGTAAACTGTTAAATAATATGATTATTTATCACCCAAAGTTACAATTGTAATTAGTCATCACCAAGTGTTATGTTATTGTACCAGTCATCTTATAAGGAGATTTGTTATTTTTTAGGTGTCATTATCTTAATCTCCTTTTAATCCCTATAAATAAGAGGTTTGTAAAGTGTAAAATCATAACTGAGAAATATAAGTAAGAGTTCAATACAATCACTAATAGCAGTACTCACTAAAAATCTTTTATACTCTTTCTAAACACATCACTAAAGTTCTAATATATAATTTGAACATATAGTATATATTTTATAATAGGATTTTACTCTATATCATATCATAATAAATTCATAACACAAACGACATATAAGAGTATGCCTTTTGTTTGTTTACAATTTAATAAATTTGTTTCATCGTTTATTTAACTAATGAACCGTAGAACTATAGTCCAATAAAACAAAACCAGGATATGTTCAACCAATTTTGACATTCTAATATTACTATACGTTATAAAACAACATTAAAGAGATGAAGAGGAAATTTCGAATTTTTGAAAGAAACAAAAACAATGCATAAAAAGTAACATAGTTTGAAAATTATGTCAAATCACAAGATCGTAGAAAAAGGTTTCTGCTGACCAAGTCCAGCGTCAACGACTCGAAGCAGCTTAAATTCTACATCTCATGATTGATAAATTCTAGATCTCATAATGGATATGCAAGCAACTTCAAAACTGAGCTACTTTATAATGGATTTGGGCTATAAATTGATGGAAATCATATTTAAAAAAAAAATAGTATTCTGTTTATTATAAAAATAAGATAAACAAAACTTTTCTCACAACCAAGTCCACACACCGTCAAACTTATAAACATCTATTTATCTATTTATTTATACTATTAAAAACATATTTAGAAATAACTTTAATTTTATATGTGATTTACTAAAAATACTACTAAAAATTTACAAAAAAATTAGAAATTCATTAATAATATTATCAATTTATCAGAAAATAAAATATAATAGATTACATACACTCAATCACATATAATCATTTAGATTTTAATTATCAAAAATAATTATCAACAGTTTTATTATTAATCATTTTTAATTATTATATTATTTTTTATTTTCTTCTCATGTTAATTTTGTATAAAATTAAGTAATCAAATCATTTTATATAAAACTATTTTGTAGATGTTATAATAATATTTTTTAAATATCATAAATCATTATAAAAAAATAAACATACACTATAATGCAGGTTAGAATCATAATCAGACTACAATAAGTTCAACCAAAATTAACATATTTTATATTTTGATTTCTACAAAGTAAAATAAATAGAAATAAAAACAAATAAAAAATAGGTTCACTAAGAGATTAAAATTTAATAAATTATAGTATATAAATTACAAATAAAATTATTAACATCTCAAACTTTCACATTTATAAATATATTTTATCTAAAAAAATAACTTTTATCAGTTAAATTAATTTGTCAAAAACTAATTCCACATTTTCAAATCATGGATCAAAATCTAGTATACATTATAATATAAGTAAACAACCTAAAAACAGAGAATGCAAGCAGAGTACAAAGCACTAGGGAAAAAAGTGCCGAGAGAGAGTAAGTTGGGAAGAAAAACATAATACAAATTCAGCATAAATTATCACAGAAGACTAGAAGAGATTGAAAAGTCTATAAAAATTGCACATGCAGAACAAAAAACGGTATAGAATCATCTCGTTCCCTTATTCAATACTTTTAGGTACACTTTTTCCCCCCCTTAACTAGCTTGCAATTATAAAAAAAGAAAAGAAAATTGTATGAATAAATAGGATGCAAGACAAAGAATTGACTGTTTTTGGTGTTAAATGGAGAAATTTCGAAACCACACGTTCCTATCATATTAGTATTCAGCTGAAATATAGAAAGCTCTCACCTATAAAGTGATAAAAAAAAAATGATTTTACAACGAATTGGAACAATTTGATAGCACTTCTCACCAATGTAAAGTATTATCTGATCGGACAAAACCCTTTCTATTAAGATATGTTTTTCAAGTCACGACCTGTTATGTATATGGCGTGAGCGAAACAACAAGAATCACATGAAGCATCTTCATCACCATCTCAATTAACCAAGTTCATAGAAGAAACATAATCAGTTTAATCATAAATGCAGAAGACCACACACTTGAGGGTTGGCACACAAGACGGCCTTAAAACATAAGATGAAATCATATAAAGTACACCCACTACCCCTATAGTCTCTCTTTCTTCTCATTTAAAGGGTATTTTCGTAACATCACAGAAACTTTACAGCCTACGGTTTTCGTCCTCCTCTACCTCCGAAATGACCAATTCACAGCATTCCTGTGATTAATCAAAACCCTAAAAGCTTCACTCAGGGTTTAAAGGAAAAGAGCTGCAACGCCCTTTTGTTGTTCTTCCTCTCTCTCTCTCTCTCTCTCTCTCTTTTCCTCAGAACCGGTTCTGCTTAAAGATGAACTCACTCGCCTTCCGAGTCTCCAAGCTTCTCAGGTCCTCTCCGATATCTCCTCTAGGTAGTCCCTCATCTTCTTCTTCCTCCATTTTCACCTAAATGATCTGCTTCTTGTTGGTGTTAAACCCTTAACACTCTGTTTCTTGTTGTTGTTTCTGTGGAGTGTAGCAGTAAGTGCTGAGAAAGGCTCGAGGTCTTGGTTCTCGACTGGTCCTCCGATCGATGAAGGTTTGGAAGAAGATTTCGAAGAAACCATCTCAGAAAGACCCGAACTTCAGCCTCATGGAGTTGATCCCCGTAAAGGTTGGGGATTTCGTGGTGTCCATAGGGTAAAAAGGATCTATCTTTTTATACTCATTGTTAGCTGAAGTATCTTAGAATCATAATTAGGATCCATTGCTCCCATTGCTGCCAAGAAGCGGATTGAAAAGAAAGAGTCTTTAGTCTATTTCAATCCCAAGTCATGCCCCTTGACTAGTAGAAGTCGATGATCATCCCGAGTGAAAAGAAAGAGTCTTTAGTCTATTTTCAATCCCATGTAATGTCCCTAGAGTAGTAGAAGTCGATGATCAAATCAAACCCTGAGTGAAAAGAAAGAGTCTTTTAGTCTTATTTCAATCCCAGGTCATGCCGCTGAAGTAGTAGAAGCCGATGATCAAATCAAACCCCGAGTGAAGAGAAAGAGTCTTTTAGTCTTATTTCAATCCCAAGTCATGGCTCTGGAGTAGTAGAAGCTGATGATCAACCCTAGCTATCTTGTTGCAGTATCATTTCATCTACATTTTTTTGTGATTCACATTGTTGTTCTGTGTTCTGTCATTGGCACAGGCGATAATTTGTGGGAAAGTAGGACAAGCACCGTTACAGAAGATCTTAAGGAACGGGAGAACAGTAACGATCTTCACTGTAGGAACAGGCGGCATGTTTGATCAGAGGCTTATGGGAGCAACAAACCAGCCAAAACCAGCTCAGTGGCATCGAATCGCAGTGCACAACGAAGTGCTTGGCTCTTATGCTGTCCAAAAGCTCGCTAAAAAGTAAGCGTTACTACATGTTAAACCATCTTAAATCTAGGAATTGTAGTAATAACAGTGATCAGTTGTAACCGCAGGTTAACTAATTGTGAAGTCCGTTAGTAAGTTAGAACGTCGGTTAAAATGTTCCTCATTCACAATCTCCTTGCTTGTCTTCGATCTCTCTGTGTCTTCTCTATTCGGTCGGTTTATAATGGTATCAGTTAATGAATCGGGAGTGAAGTTGTTGGTTTTTATCTAAACGCTGTTGTTGTTCTTTTTGATGGTGCTTTGTTACAGCTCATCGGTTTATGTCGAAGGTGATATTGAGACTAGAGTCTATAATGATAGCATCAGTAGTGAAGTGAAGAGTATTCCTGAGATTTGCATTCGCCGTGATGGTAAGTTATGGTCATATTGTTGATCCTGATCATCGATTTATTTATCGGTTTCTTGCTGACTTATGAGTTCTTATGTGTGTTTTGTAGGGAAGATTCGGCTGATCAAATACGGGGAAAGCATTAGCAAAATCTCTTTCGATGAGCTAAGTAAGTTATCATGTTTTATTACAGCTAAAGATTCCAATAAATAAAAAGATAGATTTGTTTTTGTTGTTTAATCTTTGTGCGCCATTTGGCAGAGGAAGGATTGATCTAGTTGGAGCAAGCATATCCCGGTGGCCGGAGGGAAAACTGAATCAACGTTTTCCTGAGAAAAATCGACAAATCAGTTTGTTTTTTTCTTTTGTTGTTGTCCATATTGTGAGCACCTGAGTTCATTCTTATGGATATTAAGGGAATTTATGTACTTGTCAATCACAAGTTCAAAACTAGTCAGTTCTGTGTCTGTTAATTAGTTAGTTTAACTGCCAGGCACAAAAAGATTCAGAAGCTTCTACGTTTTGCTCACTAAATTACCCATCTTCACAAATAACAGAGAAATTATGTGATATCAAAGCTTTTTGTACTGATTAACACTTTTAAAAAAGAAAAATATTCTGTATAGACTAAATCAGTTTTTGCCGATGTTTGAGAAGAATAACACGAACATACTAAGATATTGAATCACCAAAATCTTTATATATATAATATTTTAAATATTTTAAATTTATCAAGTTAAAATATCTTGATCTAATTTTTAAAAATTTAAATTTTTTTTTCAAGTTAATTTATATTATAAATTAAAAATTTATTAATATTAATTTTGAATTTTTATGTATTTTTATTATTTTAGTTAAAATATATTTAAATATATATTTATTTATATCGTTTTGTGTGTATGTTTACAAAATTTGATTTTATGATTTATGAAAATATTTGATGTATAGTAGAATGCTATTTAATTATGTTTATCATTTGATTTAAAAGTGGAATACATTTGATTTTATTTTTTATTTTTCGTTTCTTAATTAATTAGAAAAGTAAAATCTATTATTTTAACACTGTCTAGATATATGTTTAATAATTGTAGTATTTGAAAATATATTTAGTTAATATAATAATATATTTCATAATTATCTTTAATGAATATTTTGAAAAACATAATATGAAGGTAAAAAAAGTTCTAAAAATGATCATATTTTAATAATATAAAATAGAAGATTTTGTTGAAGAAGAAAATAGTTTTCTTATATAAAACCTTTAAGAAAAAAGAAAAAAAAAGCATCCAATGGAACTGTATATACATTGTATTGGTCGTATTAGTTTCCACCTAGTTGATATATCCGCTTGTAGCTGTATACACATGTATATACGCCCCTACATACCATATTTTAGAGCTCATGTATGAAGAAATCGTCCACGGAATCCCTCAGCTGACTCCTGTTCGAGGTAAAGAACACAGTGTACGGACCAATTGATGCTTCATTCAATATCTAGAAAAGGCTCAGAGCTTGATATGAGGATCTTCACGAATGAGAAGCTCACAGATAACTTCGTTGGCTTGTATGATTTTACGACGCTCATTACTTCCAGTAGCATGACTCTTCCAGTGATTCAGAACCGTGTGTTCTCGAGCAGCTGGTTGTTGCTTTGTAAGTTAACTGTGTGCGGATTCGTTTACTCTGAGGAACAGTGTACACCACAATTAACTTAACAATCAACAAAACTGTGCACAGTGTAAGTAGTGCATTCTAAATGAATCTTCTTCTGAGATAAAACTAGGTTTGTTGCTGATTGGCCGATTCTCATTTAAGCAGATGAGTTTGATGACGTGGTGAACTTTCATTTGCATCTCATGCCATCAGTCGGATAAAAATACACAACATATGCTAGCTGGTTAGCAAGCATTTCGAGGGATATGTTGTTGAAGAAATATATAAGATTGGTAATTTATATCATGACTTATTAATATACGCAATAATTGAGTGTGTACTTGTCATTTTCCATGTTTAGGTATTCAGAAAAACAGTTTTAAATGTGCAATGATAGTTTCTAGTAGTGCTGCTGTTTTTAACCGAACCGGAATTACCGAACCGGAATTACCGAACCGGACCGAACCAGTTTTTTTCAGTTTCGGTTCGGTTTCGGTTCGGTGTTATTAACCGATCGGAAAGGTTTTTTTTGCATTCGGTTATATGAAATTTTCGGTTCGGTTCGAGGTGAACCGATCGGTTTTCGGTTTTTGATTTTTTTTCTATTTTTTTTTAATATACCAAAATTAAACCGATTTTAACCAAAATTAAACAAAATGTAACAGTAACCGAAAATAACAAAAAATACCGGAACCGAATTAACCGAAAATAACCAAATAAACCGAATATAACCGATTTTTGAAAAAAAAAAACTGAAATTCGGTTAATTTTGGTTTAAAACCCAAAACCGAAATTAACCGATAACCGAACCGAACCAAACCGAACCGAGATTTGATTCGGTTATTTTCGGATTTGCTTTTAAAAAGTTTCGGTTAACCGATAACCGAAAAAACCGGCTCTGTTCGGTTCGGTTAACCGAAACCGCAAGACTAGTTTCTAGTTTCTACGAATGCATGAAAGAAAGTTCCGCGGTGTGTATCTTTCAGAAAATTCTGACGTATGTTCCGATCCGATTTATTGTGTTCTTTTTTTTTTGTCAATAAGCTAAAAAGTTTGAAAGAAAACAAAGCTTCACGTGAGGCCACGTGATGACGTAAAAAATAGGCCGCTTCTAGCCTTCTAGGAACAGCGGTTGGGCTCTCACGCACGAGGGTGCCAAATTTGAATCGCATGGTGGGACCCATTTCGTAGTGTCGGCAGTCACATGCGTTTATGACTTCATGTGACCATGACCCCAACGTATACTTCCTAAATCTTCATACTCTTGCTTATATTTTTATTTAGTATTAGCTAAATTGTTAATTTGGATCGATCGTTGTTCCATTTATGATTTAATATGTAATTTTATTTTCTTTTTGTCAACTAAATTTCTAAGCGATATATTCAAAATGAAAATCCAAGTCAAATTTAGAGAAGAGTTTACAAAGAAAATTGAACACCCGCTAATATATTAGATACTGTACTATTCTGTGCAGACACAAAAAAGCTAGCAGTTACTCTGCTATATCAACTGATCAACATACAGCTTCCAGGCATCCTGCTCCATCTAATGTGATTTCACGAAAACAATAAGTTGGAATATTATATCAGCTGCCTATTCTGTATGTATTAGCTGGTAGCCTGGTACAATATTCTCGATCGTGTCTTTTTCTGTCCAGCTCTTACTTGAGAATTGTACAAAGACAGTTGAATCGATTTATAGAATAGAATAAAATGAGTTCAAAGTAGATAAAATAATACCATAAAATTCAAATTCAAACTGCTGCTGATCTTTTAGTTAAAAAGTTCAAAAAAATATTTTGATTGAAAAATAAGCCTTCGGGTACGAAAATCGGGCTGGATATACAAATTAAGTACCGAGATTGGTGGGAAGTGAGCAGTCCCTTAGTGTAGCTGTAGCAATTAAAAATTCCCCATGTGCACGTGAAAAAAACAATGTGTCTATACATTTTGAACAAAACCATAGGTTACGTAGATTGAGGAATTATTTTCAGTATTTTCTCATCTTTTTTGTCAAACTAAGAATTATTTATGTTATGTTTTATTTTTAACGGATTGAAACTATCTTACCTGATATTGCTTTTTTCTCAACCTAATAGTATGGCTTATAAATTGATTATCATTATAATGATGATAGGAAATCAGTTTTAAAAAAAAGTTTAAGAACATCTTTATTGGAAGTATTTCACATGGGTATTTATTTCACAATCAAATAAAGAAAAATAACAAAACAAAATAAAGAAAGTGAAGAGAGGTTCTCATATGAGAACTATAAAAAAACCCATAAAAACTTATTTAACACTTGAATCTTTATTTAGATCACTAAAATTTATTTATGTAACTAATCTATACTATAATACTAATATTTTTTAGAGAACTCCTTAAAAGTTCAAATGGATGGAAGGGCTATAATCTTTCATGTCAAGAATCAAGATGTCCCATTAATGAGTAGTTCATAGATGTTATGAAACCAAACATTAAACATAAATATAATTTCGACCAAGAAAATTAACATAAATATATAATAGAATTACAGCATTTTCAATGAAATTCTATTTTTTCCCTTTAAACTCTATACTTAGAGTAAAATTATCTCCAATAATATTATTTTATATTTTATTCTAAAAGTTACTCTAAATCTGGAGTAACTTTATAATTCTCTATTTTTATAATTCTCTATTTTTAAAGTTACAATTTTTATTTATAAAATAATTATTTAATTTTGATATATTTTTATTTTATACTCAAACAAAATTATACATTTTAGTTTTATAATTAAAAAGATAGTAATAATAATAATAATAATCAGTTTTATATTTAAAGAATATAAATTTTTAATAAACAATAATGATAATATATAAATTAAAGATAAAATCTCATTTCTCACTTTGAAATGTTTTAATTGATTATTTGTGGGAGAAATAAATTAATATCTATTCTTAAAAGAAAGTATTTGATATTCAATTTTTTTATGTAAGAAAATTTCTTTCAATTTAATATATTTAATTTTAACATAATCAAAAGTTTATTTAGTTTTTGCCTAAAAACTAAATAAATGGAGAAAATTAATATCTTTTTAAAATATAAAATCAAATAAAAAATAATATTTAATTAAAATAGAGTTGATTATTGGAGTAAAAAGTTTATCTCTATTTTTTCAGAGAATTCTATTTTTAGAACAAAAAACAGAGTAAACCATTAGAGATAATTTTAAGAGATGCCATTGTCATGTTGTTCGAATTTTTATTTAATCTTAAGTTTGAATCATTTTTTCCGGGGGAATTTTCTTTCACATTTTATATTATCTAACTTAATTACTAAATGTGTACGACATATATTACAATAATACTAGTTAATTAGCTTTGTGTGTCTGTGATTAAATGACATCGATGTTGGTACCTTTGCATGCTGGTAACGAGACAACGACGAATTCTATCTAGCGTCATTGATTAACTAAATGTGTACGAACATATATTACAATAATAGTTAATTAGCTTTCTAATAGGTATATAAGACCATCTCCAATGTATAACTCTATTTTTTACTTTAAACTAGAGTAACTCTAAAATAGAGTGAGGTTTTTCTCCAATGTATTACTATAAAATAGAGTAAATCTAAAATAGAGTAACTTTAAAATAGAGTTAGTGTTAAATTTTTAGAGTTACTCTATATATAGAGTAAACTCAAATTTTACTCTATTTTAGAGTGAGATATAGAGTAAGGTTGGAGAAGATCTTACTCTAAAATAGAGTTTTACTCTAAAATAGAGTGGGGTTGGAGATGCCCTAACCAGGCGTGTGTTTTTTTTTTTAATTTACTTTACGTTTAATAATTTATCTAGCGACCTGAGTTTAGCGACATATAAAAAACCGTCTTTGCGTTTTGAACATTTTTCAAAAGTTTAATGTAAAAGTTTCCGTACTGACCTTGATGAGAAGTGGGAGCTGACTTTTTTTTTAACTAAAAAACGGGTTTGATTCCATTACTCCATTCCCGGGCTATTTTCGCAGCTTCCTTCGTAAAGCGGATACAGGAGAGGCAAATAAGAAGCGGATACACCATTTGTCTTTTCCTAACAGTTTTTTATCCTCCTTGACTTTTTCTGGGAGGCTTCCTCTTCGTTACTTTAAGTTCCTTTTTAACGTTCAAGGTGTGCTCTCCTTTGAAATGATACGACATTGTGTCCTCGTGTTCTCTTATATCACCTCTAGATGGACGTTATCTATTGTTTGTTGGAGTTTGGGTTGCCTTGTACCGTTCCGTTAGTGCTGACCTTTCCTTTTCTATCATTTTTGACCTTTGCTGAAGTGCATCTTAGATTGTGGGCCTAGAGGAAAGATAGTTAGTTGCAAGTGCATAACAATCAATTATAGTAGTAATTTTGAAATAGTTAGTTAAAATTCAAATCAAGAGGGCATGGGTGCACAATGATTTTTTAATTTATAAGAAATTTTGAAATATTTTAATATTGATTTTGTGTTGTAACTTTAAAAGTTTAAATTAATAGTATATTTGGTACAAATTTTTTGAATTGTGCAATATTGAAGAATTACCTAATAAAAATATGATTTCTGACCCGCCCGTTTACTACCTCACTTTGTTTTAAATTGAGAAAGTCTAACATACTTTCCCATCCTCCTTTGACTTTCACATTTTCTGGTCTTATATGTAAAAATTATATGGTCACTAATACATAGTTATTTATGTTTTTATTTGACGGCTGTGCAGTTTTACATAGTATATTGATAAAATATTGTTTTCCTCTAGATGGAGAATTAAATTCGGAGCGTGTATTGTTGTTTGTCATGTGAGTCCCACTATTCGGTACAAGGTCGATCAAATATCTCCCAATTTCGATAAATTATTTTCTTATTCAAATACTCCATCTATTTTAGTTAAATAGTTTATTGAATCCTTCACAAATTCGTCAGATGTTACTATTATTTAAAAGTTCTATCTTAACAGACTCTGTGAAGTTTCAAACTTTTGGCCTATAATTTTTTTCTAATATTTAGTTTCAGTCTTTTAAAATTCTGATCTAGAAAATTATATTCTATACTAAAAGAGGTTTGAAGCTAAAACACAAGAAAAATAACCATTTTATATTACCACTAGACACCATATCTTTAGTACTATTTTAAGATATATATTTCTACCGTTATCAATTAAAATAACAGTTTTTTTTATAATATATATCCACCTATATCTATGTAGAGTTTTTAACTAATGACATGTCTTTTGTAACTAAGGAAAAAAAAAATTATACATGTCAAATTTTTATTAAAACATAATTATTCGTGATAAGTGGACACACAAAAAGTATTCACATCCTCGAGTGTGGGATTCTTTGGAAGTGCAATGATCTTCTTCTAGATAGTTTATTAATTAAATCCCTCACAAAATATTCAGTTTTTGTCTTGATTAAAAAAAACTATTTGTTTTTGTATAAAGTACAGAATAATGATATTCAATGGGCAATGGCATTTGGTTAGATGCATGGAAGATTCGGAGCTTCCGTAATGAGTGGAAAGACAACTATTGTCCTCTTCGGAAAATAATCAAGATTAATTTTGTCCAATACTGAAAGACAAATAAGATGTAGAAGGAGATCATTGCACATCCAAAGTTTCAAACTTTACGAACATGTTTCAATTCTAGTTTGTGATCAATTTTTCTCGATTTTAATTTATGATATTCTTACTTCACACACTTAATAAAGAATGGACTTCTGTCTTGGATGATGATCGAGCCACTAATTTGTAATTAACTTCAGTTAGAAAGTAAGAATTTGTTTTTATAGATTTATTTGATTTCAAATTCTTGTCTAGATCATAAGAAATAAATAATTAAAGATATTGTTTCAGTCTATAAGTTTAACTGAAATTTCTTTCTGCCGACACATTTGTTACATTCATTCACATAAAAAAAAACTACAGCTATATAATATTATCATATTAAAAAATTAAATATAATTTCAGAAAAAGAGAAAAGAAATCTATCATATAATCGACTCTGCCGTTTTCTCTCCTCCTGGTACCTTCCTTCACTTCTTCCATATAAACCTCTCTTTTTCTCATCTTCCTTCACCAAACCATCTCTATCTCTCTCTATCTCTGTACTCGAAAACGTCACCTTTTGATGAACAGATCCAATAAACTAACAAAGACCGAGCAGGACCCACTATTCTTTTGAGTTATTTTGATCGAAAAGAATCAAACTCTCTTCCATAATTTCACACACGAAAAATATATAACTAATGGGTTCTAGTTGCACCATTTCAATTCTCATTCTTCTTCTTGGGCTAGTTCAGTTTGTAGTTTCAGGACATGACTATAAACAAGCTCTAAGCAAAAGCCTTCTCTTCTTTGAAGCTCAGAGATCAGGACACCTCCCTCCCAACCAGAGAGTTTCATGGCGATCTCACTCCGGTCTTAACGACGGCAAATCCAGCGGCGTAAGCTCCTTTTTTTTTAATACATTAAGACTCCTATAATTAATGCTAAATAAAACCATATTAAAAAATGGCATATGCGCATAATCGAACTCGCAGCTAATCGGAAATGTCTTCCATATTATTGTAATTTTTTTTATTTATTTAATAAAATATGACGTTAAATTTGAATGAATAATTAGTTAAATATATATTTTCCATTTTTAGTAATTTGTATTAAATAAAATATTTGAATAGTTATATATTTATATATATAGGTGCTTAGATCCAAAAAAATGATTTGACTTTCCGTTGACCCATTTTTATAACCAAAATCAAACTGTTGGATGGGTTTGGCTGCCTAAGCTTTGTAAGAAGCCGGTTTTTAAACACTAAACTACAATATGGTTTTTTTAATTAAACATTAAAAAAAAATATTGAGCAGGTTGATCTAGTGGGAGGATATTATGACGCCGGAGACAACGTGAAATTTGGGCTTCCGATGGCTTTCACGGTGACGACAATGTGTTGGAGCATCATAGAATACGGTGGCCAGCTTGAATCCAATGGTGAACTTGGTCATGCCATTGACGCCGTTAAGTGGGGAACTGATTATTTCATCAAAGCTCACCCTGAACCTGATGTCCTCTACGGAGAGGTAACAATAACGCTATAAAACCACTAGACACATAACGCATTCTTTAAAATTAATTAGTTACATAATTTGAGTTTCGCTTTGAACTTATATCGATAATATTTTATAACTGTGTAGGTGGGAGATGGTAAGTCAGACCATTATTGTTGGCAAAGGCCAGAGGAAATGACCACTGACCGTAGGGCTTACAAGATTGACCGGAACAATCCTGGTTCGGATCTTGCCGGAGAAACCGCTGCCGCAATGGCTGCAGCTTCCATTGTTTTCCGCCGCTCTGATCCTTCCTACTCTGCGGAGCTAATCCGTCATGCTCATGAGGTTCCTAAACCTCATTCACATATGTGTACCATTTTGTTCATAAAACCAATAACCTCACCACTTAACAGTATTTACGATTTTGCCACTGATCGTAACGCTATTCTTATGTTGGCAGCTATTTGAATTTGCGGACAAATACAGGGGTAAATACGATAGCAGCATCACTGTGGCACAGAAGTACTATCGCTCAGTCAGCGGTTACAATGTACGCAACACTGCGTTTTAGTATAACCGCAAGTATTAACGCTTAGAGTCATGTTCTTACAAACGCTATTTTGGTATATAACCAGGATGAATTACTGTGGGCTGCCGCTTGGTTATACCAAGCAACCAATGATAAATATTATTTGGATTACCTCGGCAAGAACGGTGACTCAATGGGCGGTACGGGCTGGTCGATGACGGAGTTTGGTTGGGACGTTAAATACGCTGGCGTTCAAACCCTTGTCGCTAAGGTATTCATTTCAATTCAGCCTAGTTTTGATTCGGTTTACGTAATTTCTTGTTATTAAACCGGATATTTGCGTGGTCTACTAGATTTTAATGCAAGGGAAAGCTGGCGAACACACGGCTGTGTTCGAGAGGTACCAAGAGAAAGCAGAACAGTTTATGTGTTCTATGTTAGGTAAAAGTACAAAGAACATTAAGAAAACCCCCGGCGGTTTGATTTTCCGGCAACGGTGGAACAACATGCAGTTCGTCACTAGCGCCTCTTTCTTGGCCGCCGTTTACTCTGATTACCTCTCTTCTTCCAAAAGAAACCTTCGTTGTTCTCAAGGAAACATTTCTCCATCCCAACTCATAGATTTCTCCAAGTCACAGGTTTGCACCAAAACTTTCATCATTTTCTCATTCTTCGCATTTAAATTTCATCATTCTATTTTTATCATTCTTCGCAAATGCGGACTCAATGTATAGTGATAACCATATTTTTGTTTTTACCAAAAAAAAAAAAAAAATCTAAGAATAGTTGACCAAAAAATTACTCAGGTGGATTACATTCTCGGAGATAACCCTAGAGCGACGAGCTACATGGTAGGGTACGGACATAACTATCCTCGGCAAGTTCATCATCGTGGTTCGTCGATTGTCTCCTTTAACGTCGATCAAAAGTTCGTAACTTGTCGTGGTGGTTACGCCACGTGGTACAGCCGCAAAGGAAATGATCCTAATGTCTTGACCGGAGCTCTAGTAGGTGGACCCGATGCCTACGATAACTTCGCCGACCAACGGGACAATTACGAGCAAACCGAACCAGCTACTTACAACAATGCGCCTCTTCTTGGTGTACTAGCCCGGTTGATTTCCGGTTCGACCGGTTTTGATCAGCTACTTCCCGGTAAATTTAACGGATAACAATCTGGATAAATGAGATTTAATTAATTGTTAGCGTTTTATTTTGTTACATTTGCTGCTCTAACTTCTCAATTTCACGGTCAATTTAGTTAACTGGTCATTACTAACCGGGTTTCTATTTCAGGTGTTAGTCCAGCTCCAAGTCCGGTTATCATAAAACCTGCACCGGTACCAAAAAGAAAACCGACTACACCTCCTGGTTTGTCATCTTTATATTTCTGCCAACTCATTGTGAATAATCAATTGATTCGGTGTAATAACTTAACCAATATTTTTTTGTTTTGTAGCTTCTTCTCCTACTCCCATTACCATATCGCAGAAGATGACGAATTCATGGATGAGCGAAGGAAAGGTTTATTACCGATACTCAACGAAATTAACCAATAGATCTTCAAAAACGTTGAAAGATCTGAAGATATCAATCACCAAGCTCTACGGTCCAATATGGGGTGTGACTAAAACTGGAAATTCATTCGGTTTTCCCTCTTGGATGCAATCATTACCAGCAGGCAAAAGCATGGAATTTGTCTATATTCACTCATCTTCTCCGGCAAATGTTTCGGTTACTAACTATTCTTTGGTGTGAGTACAAGTGTTTCGGTGTGTGAACCCCGGTTTACTAGCTTGTAAATCTGTTCACCTGATTTTGAAAATATTCGGTTTAGATATACGGATATTTGTGAGATCTTTGAGAGGGTGAGAAAGACGATTTCTCCAGTTTGTTTTGTACACATAGAGAGAGATTTGAGAGTAGGAAAACTAGGGCTACTCTGTTTCTTATAATTGAAGAAAGTTCTTTTTTCTCCTTTTTAGTTCATCTTTAATTAATGTTCCTTTAAATTAATATTTTATACGTTTTAAGGAATGGGACGGACCGATTCGGCTTGGTTCACTCTGACTCAGGAATGGTAGTAGAATAAACCCGTTCCACGTTTTTTCATGTTTTTTTAGACTTTAATCTATGTTTTGGTCCTTTTAGCCCCCCCCCCCCCC